>VZTZ01043956.1:2047-33551 GCA_013400955.1 Drymodes brunneopygia
CCTCAATAAGGTTCCTGCCTGCTGCCAAGGCCTGGGCAGGAGACAGGGTCAATCTAAACTCCCACATCCATTTGTGACAAGGAGCAGTGGGACTCACCAGGCCATGGATATCACTGCCACAGGGGGGAGAAGCCACCAGTAGTAATCCCCTTTGTCGGAGTAGACGGCCATGAGCAGGCCCACCAGGATCCCGTTGTAGCCGTGCAGGCCGGCCGCGATGGACGGCCTGTGATGGAAACAATTGTGAGGCAGAAAGGTGTGCTGAAGGTGTCCTGTCTCTGCCGTTGCCTTTTTCCCCATCCTGGAAATGAAGCTCGAGGTAATTTTAGTAAGGAGGTAACATAAATGGGGATATTTATTTGAAGGCCTTCAGAGGAAGTCATGGAAAGATGTCCACAAAAGCGTAATCCCACAGGGGTGAGTACATCTTTATAGGTTTTAGGAAATTAGCATTGACAAAAATTGATAATTTTTTGTTTTTAAATTTATTAATTGATCAAAAGCACCAGTTAGTAGGACAAGTGGTGATGCAATTTCCCCCCCAGGTCAAGCCCCTTCTATGGAGTTTCCCCCTTGACCCTGGCTGTACTTTTTCCCTGGCCTTGGTTCCCAGCAAGAACCAAGATAGCCCCTGCACCTCCTGGGGTTTGGAGCTCTGGAATTTGTTTTGTCTTTCTGTCTAGGGAAAGGCCATAGAAAATTATTGGGAAAACTAGCTACTGGTACAATAGGCTACAGAGCTACAAATATATGTGCAAAGAATACAGGGAACATAAAAAAGGAAAAAAAGGCAAAAACTGAACAGCATCACTAGGGCCCACTGAAATGCAATTTGTAAGTGCCCTGCCCCTGGTGAAGGGAAGAAAAAGCAGTGGGATTACTGATGTACTGCCTTGCATTGGTGTGTCGAAGGAGAAAGTTTGTGGACTGCTGCATGATGGAGAAGGATCCTTGTGACTCAAAGAACCTGCATGGTTGTGACAATGGCTGTCAGGGAGAGAGAACTGCCTGTAATCAGGAACACAGACAGCTACAGGGACAGGCCAGCTCTTTTTGGGCCACAGCTCTGTCTTCACTTGAGTCTTCTGTCTCTAGCAACAGGCAGTGGCCCATTAGTGGGCTCCAGATAATCACAGCCATCAATTTTTATTAAGTGCACAAGGCCACGAGGTGCCACCTACCTGTCCTGACTGAGGGCCAGCGCAGTTAATGTGGACACAGTGGTTCCAGTGCAGCCCGTGAGCATCCACCAGGGGCTCTGGATGGAAAGCCCCACTAAAATGATCAGCCCACTGAGAGGGTTGTTGACAAACATCACCTGAGAAGTCCCTCTCAAGATCCAGTCCACCAGCTGAACCATTAATGGCTTGTCTGGAAGAGATCAAGGCAAAACACTGTTGAAAAGGCATCATTTTAGCAAAGCACAATCTCTGCAGCCCCTTTCTGGGCACAGAACAGAGGTGATATATTAACAGTGCTGTAAAACAAGTCTCTGATTAATTGTTGTCTCTGCATGTTTTGCATCTGGCACTTGAGAACTAATAGGGATGGACTGGGCACTGCTATAAAATTCATGGAGGAACAGACAAGTGATTTATTTATCATGGTCAGAGAATAGTCAATGGATTACTTGCATGGTAGATCACTTTAGATTCTACTATAAATTCAATAAGGAGACAGACTCTTTTTGGTGTATAATTCAAATGCAGAGGGGGACTCTGAAAATACTTTGTATGTCTATAGGGAAATATGAAAACGAAGCAATTTTGTTGTTTTAGGAAGAAAATCAGCAACCCTGAACGTGGAGGTATGGTGTATATAGGAGATGGGGTCAAAGGCATCTAAAAAGTATTTTGAGAGATAAGAACCTAAATTGGAAAGCAGTAATTATAGCTTGGACTGTACTCAGGGCAAAGAGACATTTCCAGAGGACAAAGAGTTATTGCTCTTTAGAGAAGGTTATTGAACCTGGGCAGAGCAAACAGACACCAAGCACACATACCTCAGGTGAGTGCAAGGGGAAGGTGGGATGAGGGCACTGCAATAACTTTTTGCTGCTGGTTCTTCTACTGCAAATTGACTTGAATTTTTCTTCTGTCTCTCTTCTGGGAAAACTACAACCATTTCTGAACTGCTGTGTGTTATTAAAGGATGATGCAAGTAGAATGGATGGCAAAAGGGAGCTGCTTGCATGTACAAGATGTTCAGATGTTCATGCAATGTGCATATGCAACTTTTATCTTCTTCAAGATTTGAAATTAATTGTATTAATTAGATTATTTGTTAGACTGTTGGATAGATGCAGCGTAAGGTGCCGGTGTTCTTTCTGAATATGGGCAATGACTTATTCCTAAGAACTTCTAGAAAGGATTATGGAGGAGGAGGACGAGGAGGACGAGGAGGACGAGGAGGACGAGGAAGACGAGGAGGATGAGGAGGAGGAGGAGGAGGAGGAGGACGAGGATGAGGAGGACAAGGAGGAGGATGAGGAGGATGAGGAAGAGGTTCCTTAGAGGAGAATGACCAGGCTTGTCTAAATTAATTTTAGTTAGTATTTGGTATTGAGCTATACAACAGGTATCAGCAACACACTTAGTTTCAGACACAAGTATTAGCTGTAAGAATTCAGATATAACCAGAGGACAGTAGCCAAAGCTTTCCAGAACATTGAGTAAGAAAAGCTGTCTACAAAGCGTGGACCACTGGAGTAAAGAGAAAGCAGGAGATTTTCACCTTTATCTGGGGGAATCCACACTGGCCTGGCTGTAAATGGCTGTCTCTTATTTCTCTCCCACTTCTAGACCTGCACTGCTAACAACCCTAGCCTTGGCAGAGGATCCACAGTCTTACACAGCCTCTCAAACCCTCATCCCCAGTAATTATGGGTGACCTGGCCTGTCTGCTCATGCATTGCCTCTGTCTGGACAGTGAACCTTTGAGTCAGTTTTGGCTTCTATTTTATGGCATTGTAACACCCGCAGTGCTGATTGCTCCCCCAAGGCTGGGAACCTCTGCTTCTGTCAGGAGGCAATTCCCCATCATCAGCCCACATGTGGAAGAGAGACAGTGGCTGATCCAAGGCAGTTACAGATGAGACTCATCCCACAGTCCTGCTGTGTGATTCTGGGCACTGCTATGTGAGATGTGATGCTAATGACATGTAGCTGATTAAGTGAGAAAGACATCTGAGGACTGTGCCAAATTTTGCATGCGGCCATAGTGATGACCAGAGGATGCAGTGAGATTTTCTTCTTGAGAGTGAGATAATTAAAAGGCCAGAGTTTGCAATGAGCTTGGACCATGCTGCTTCTGCTCTGCCTCAGGGGGTGAAACACACTTCACTGGAAGTACTGTTGGCAATATGGATATCCCCAAACACATCCTTCAGCTTACTTTTCATCCACTCTCCATATTCCTTCATTTCTCCTGTGAGATACCCAAAACCATGATGGATCCAGTTTCCACCTCTCCACAGCAGGTCCTGAGCCCTTGGCATTTCTTCCTTGTACAGCTCCCTCTCACTGGAATGTTCAGTCACAACGATCTCGCCGAGCTCCATCCTCTTTTGGGTGATGGTAATGGTAACTGTAAATCACAGAGACAGTGTGTTAGAAAAACCTTTTGGGTTGGGCTGTGACAGCCTCCAGAACGCAGTGGTGATATCCTTCATCAAAGATGGGATGTTCATGGAGAAGAGATGAGCTGGATCCACAACTGGGAGTGGTGTGTGCTGCAGTGGTGTCTCCTCTCAGGGACAGGGACCAGGCAGTGCCCTGCTTCTGTCATGGGGCTGTGCCACAGAGCTGCAGGGGGACAGAGAGACATGGCATGGGTGCTTTGCAGCATCCCACCCTTACTCCAGCTCCTGATGCAGCTTGTGACAAGCTGCTGGTTGGGCACGGAACATGACATCTGCCAAAACACTGAGTAATACCTGTGTGCTGACCATGCCTGGCTGAGTGCAGCTACTGTGGCAGCTGCTGAGAAGGGAGCCTGCTGATGTTTGTCCAGCAGTGAGCTGGAGGGAAGCAATGCAAATTGCCAGGACAGCAGCAGACAGTAGGGGACAAGAAAATACAAGAGGAGAGGCTGAAGTGTGTGTCCTTTTTGATGTTTTGATTTGGTCCTTTTGTACATCACCAGAAATCTATGATGCTCCTCGTTCCACAACTGCCTTTGATAGACCATCAAGAGCAACCTGGGGTAGCATCAAAGCATGGCACAGAAATCAGCATCCACATGTGGCTTTTGACAAGGGTAAGAACATTGGCTCAGGGCTGTCTGCTCCTTAGTTAGCAGGTGAATATTGAGCAGGAGTAGGGGTTTATTAATCTTCCAATTACAGTTGCGGGGCTTTGCTCATTAAAAAGTCTATTACCATATAAACCTTAAAGAGAAAAGACACAAATAACTGCACTGCAGCCTGGTGAGCTACACTGCAGGTCACACCCTCAAAATTGCGTCCCTGCTGCCTGAGGGAGCCTGGCATCAGCGGTGGGTTTTGCTCTGGTGATTTTGATATAGTGTGGCTGGATTTCTTCTCGGTGTTGCCCCAAAGTGGACTGTGCTGTGAAGGGCTTGCCCCCTGTTTTGTGGAATATGGGCACCATCTCCTGGTGGGAGCCTGTTTTGGGGTGGCTCAGAGGGGCTGGCTGTCAGCGTTGGAGCCTGTAGCAGTAGCAGAGAGGGATGCCCGTCTGCCGGAAAGGCTGCTTTGCAGAGAGGAACACTGACAGGCAGACATAAAAATACCTGTGGCTCGGAATGCCCTCAGAAGAAGGTCCCTGAGGCCCAAAAGCTGCTTTCCCTCTCCCCTGGCAGCTCGTTGCCGAGTACAGCCCTGCACACGCGTTGGCGGCGCCTGTTCCCAGCGCTCTGGCTCTCTCTGCCGGCAGCTCTTCCCCACGGCAGCGAGACCTTCGGGGGGACTTCCACCACCGACCTCAGCCTGGGGAGGGCTGCACCGGCAAGAGAGGCTGCTGTGTGAAACGGTATTAACAAAACCTGAGCGTCACTCAATCTGAGCCTGATGGAGGAGGATTATAGAATGTATTAAATAGTCTAAAACAAAGAAAAACTGTGGTTGTGCAAGGAATAGACACCTGCAAACATTGAATCAGGTGATCAGGGAATGGTTTGGGTGGGAAGGAACCTCAAAGCCCAGCTCATTCCACCCTTCCACGATCCCAGGTTGCTCCAGCCCTGTCTAACTTGGCCTTGGACACTCCCAGGAATGGGGCAGCCACAGCTTTTCTGGGCACCCTGTACCACAGTCTCACAGCCAAGACTTTCTTCCTTTTATGTACTCTAAATCTCACCTGTTTTGGTTTAAAATCATTCCCCTGTGCCCTGTCCCTCCAGGCCTTGTCCCCAGTCCCTGTGCAGCTCTCCTGGGGCCCCTTTAGGCCCTGGCAGGGGCTCTGAGGTGTTCCTGGAGCTTCTCTTGTGCAGGTGAACATCCCAAGGTGTCCCAAGCTGGCTCCAGAGCAGAGGGGCTCCAGCCCTTGCCCCTGGGTGTTTGATGGGGTTGTTAACAGGGAGGTTTCAAAGTTCTGCAAAGCTGTGCTCAGTGCAGGAACAAGCAAGGATCAAAAGAAGGGAGACGGGGTGGTTTTATTATCCCTCTTTGTTTTCTGATCTGTAGTCTGATTCTGGCTAGAATGTTGGTTTCAGTTTAAGGCAGCCTTGGTGACTGTCATTTTTGGCTATTCCTTGTGTCTAGCCAGGAAGACTTTGGTGCAGGGAACACTGAGCTGGAGTCCCCCTTCTCCTCCCATGTGTCCTCTAGGCTGAGGGAATTTGCAGTGGCTAGATATTGAGAATTTGCATCCCTCTGAGGTAGGGAGAGACCAGGTCCTACTGGAAAATCAGATCTTGGTGCCTGGTTACATCTTATGAGCACTGGGGCCCTGTGAGATGCACAGCTTCCTTGGGTGTAGCTCTGGGCACCTCCAGGTGGAAGTCAGATCATCTGAGCCCACAAGTGCCAACAGAAAATTCCTGCTATTCCCATGGACAGCTCAGCCCGTGTGCCCTACTGAGGCACCCAATAATTTTTGGGAGGGACACAGGGTCTGAAGTCAACAGCACAAGCAGAGAAGAGACTCCAGAGCAATGCCAGACCAGCACCTGGCTGTCACTGAGGTTGTTTTCCCTCTTTAGCAATTGATCTGGTAACTGAGATAACCCTCTGGTGAACACTGGAACAGACTGCCCAGGGAAGTGGTGGGATCATCATCCCTAGAAGTGATCAAAAGCTGTGTGAATGTGTGACTTGGGGACATGGGTTAGTGGTGGCCTTGGCAGTGTTGGGTTATTATTGGACTTGGTGATCTTAGAGAGCTTTTCCAACTTAAACAATTCTGTGATTCTGTGATCCTATTCCATTTTGTCTGCTTTGTTTGTTTGCTCATGTTCTCCTTGAAGTGTTTTCCAAAGGATTGCAAGGGTTGAGGTGGGCCCAGAGAGCTGCACTGGATCCATGTAAAGGAGACGGGAACATCTCTTACCATCTTGAAGCTTTTGGGAGGTATCAATGAAGAAAGGTGAGTGGTCCCTTTGCTGTGAACAGTTACCACCATGAGCTGTGCAGTGCAGCTGTTACCAGCTGGGAGACAAAATGCCAAGGGCTTATGTCTGAGTCATCACAGCACATGAAAAGCTTATGCTCATTTTAAACCCCACCAGGAAAAATTACTTGCGGGTTTTAGAAAGCAGAAATGTGACTTCAGAGCTCCTGAACCCTGTACTTACAATACTGCACAGCTCAATTCCCTCTGAAACTGAGATGTGGGACCTGTGTATTTCTAAAATTCTTGTCTTGCTCACATCATTTAACTGTCAGGGGTTAAGGGCAATATTGTCATATTAGACCTCTCTGCAGTCAATTCCTCTCTACAGAGAGAAACTAGTATCTCCAGAGAGTGATTGGTGTCTCTTTTCCTAACATACCTAGATGAGCTGTAAAAAAGGGAAAAACACAAAAGGGTGTTCTGCCTCTCTTTTTCCACTGGCTGCAGAGGGAGTCGGGTGGCTGAGCTTTTAGAGGTCTGTTTGCAGGCAAGAAAAGTTCCAGCCTAAGAGACTTTGCCAAGGTCAACCCTGAAGATTTTGGAAGTGGGATCTGTAGTCCCAGGCTAGTGCTTTTAAATTACTGAGCCATCTGCAACAGGCCTATAATGAACATCAAGTCAGGCACTGAAGTTCTGGGGCTAGGGAAAAAAAAAACCAACTAGCTCTTCTTTGATTCCTCTTTGCTTCTTCTTATGGACTGGAAGAAAACTAAATCTCATTTTGAATGGAGCACACTCACCCTCCTCAGATGGGAAAGCAAGGTGGTATATGGCTGGAGGAGAAGGCTGAAGAATTAACAAATTTTGGGTGAAAGAAGTAGTGCAAAGCAAAGAGATCTAGGGATGCTGAAAACTTCTGCACTGCTGCAGTGGTGAATCGTGGGGCTTTATGTATGAACAGCCCGAGGGGCTGCAACAGCTGGATGAGATCCTGGAGGGCTGGGATGGGCTCAGTGATCCCTGCAGGATCATTTCACCCTGGAAAAACAGCATTTCTTTGCAGAGAACACCTGTCAGTCTATCGATGGGCTGGTGCTCAGTGGCACAGGCTGCATGAATAACAGAGAAATCATTCGAACAATTATCTAATTAAGGCTAATGAGAGCCTGAATCACTTATGGCACACCGAGGGCTGATGAGGAATTCCTTGAGAAAGGGCCTTTTGTTAGCAAACACCGATTCATCAGCGTGGTAATGAGCAGTCCTCCTTGTTAAGAACATTTGCCATACTGCAGGGTAGTGCCAGGTGCTTGGGACTCACCTCCAGACCTACCTGTGCCTGCTCATCGCCCAGCAGACAGCTGCTGCAGCCTGCTTTTGAGACACAGGGTGCTGACAGCACAGAGATATGTATTTTTAAGCCTCCCAGATCAAGCTCTGGGTTTCTCTTTGGCTTGTGCTGCTAAAGAAAATGTTCTCAGCATACCACTATCACATGGCCTGCAGTGATCTGGTGGCCTCATGCACATTAAAAAAAAAACCACCAATTTTTTGGTCAGAACAGTGAGATGGTGCATGACCAGCGTGATGGGTGATAAGTAACACTTGAGCCAAATGTTCTGCAGGGCTGCTGTTTGTGTTGGGAGCTTGGCCTTGTGCTAAGGTACCTGAAGCCAAGCCTGGATAATTTATCTTTCCCCTTCTGTGCTGAAAGCAGAGTCATCAGAAACGCATTGACTTCAAGGGACGTGGCCTCACAAGGGCCTTGAAAAGAAACAGTTTGCAAAAGCACATTTCCCTCATAAGAAGCCATAAAGGAATGGAGAAGAAATACCATGTACAGCTAAAGGGAAAAACTTTGGGATAGTGACAGAACACTTGGCTGAGTCTTAATGACTTTGCCAAGTGAGGCTCTACCAGGGATCAACCTGTGATGTTGAAAGCAAATGAATAAAGCAAGGTATTTCAGAACAGTTGCTGAGAATAAATGCAGCACAGTTTCTGAGAAAAGCTACAAAACCCTTAGCCACGGACCTTTAAAATAAGGAAAAAGGAACAAAAACCCTACCAAACAACCAAACAAAAAAAGCCCTAAAAGGAAAAAAAGGTGCTTGAGTGACCTTGTTTCCTATCACAGACGTTAAATGAAGCCACATCCCACAGCAGTTCTGACATATCTTTACAAACACCACTACAACAATTAGCAATTGGGATCATTTACTGGGGCTAAATATGACTTTTACATCCTAATTTAGATAATTGGCTTTTACAGTGTGGTCTTGAAGTCCCTCTGTGTCTTACTTTCCCAGTCTCTGTACTATGTAAGGCAGCACTTTGCTCCACAGTAGAAGTTTACAACTTCTGTGTTCCCCCTCTGCTGCACAGCATCTCCCACCCTGCCAGTGGAGGCACAGAGTTTGTTTAATAGATTTTACTGGTGTCTGTGGTGGAAGCTGTGCTGGCACCATTTGTATTTGGGTTGTCTGTACACCCACAGTCACACACACACACATATGCACGTGTGTGTAACTGTGAAGGAGGAGGCTTTGACTTCCCTACCATGGGTCTCCTGAATGGTGGTGTCAGAAAGGGATTCATGGACTCATAAAATGGTTTGGATTGAAAAGGACATTAAAAACCATCCTGCTCCACCCCCTGCCGTGGGCAGGGACACCTTTCAGACTTTGGACACTTCCAGGGATGGGGCAGCCACCGCTTCTCTGGGCAGCCTGTGCCAGGGCCTCCCTACCCTCACAGGGAAGAATTTCTTTATAATATATTATCTAACTCCAGTTGTATTCCTCTTGATTCCCTACAACAATATAAGGGCTCATAGTTATGTCATCTCTCCATGGCTGACATGGAATGGTCAGTATCGTCTCCAGGGAGATCACCCAAGAGTGTGGGACATCATCCTTGGGATGGGCTGGATTTACTTCCAGAAGTGTCTGCCTCATCCTTTCAGTGACACAGAAAGACTGAGATGGGACCCACGAGGGTTGGGATGTGCAGTGTGAATGTCTGTACCTGAGCATCTTGCCTTGACTCCCAGTTAGGATCTGGTCAATATATGCATCTAGAGCATGATTCATTCTCTCCCACAGATGAATCATGCCCTAAATCCTGTCACATTTTCTGTCTATAATGGGAAAGACAGACAGTTCGGATGCACACAGCTGTACCACGTGTACGCAGGGAGAGGGGTGATGAGTCTCAGCTAAATGACTTTCCTAAGGTTATTCAGGAGATTCGTAGCTCACCAGGATATCAAACAAGGACACCTTCATGTTTGAACCAAGTGCCTCATAAGTGAAGAATTTTCAAAATGCTATCTGTTTTTTAGTAATATAAGTGGTCAGGTCAGGTAGATATTTTAAGACACAAAAATCCTGTTTTCCTGCATATGTTTCCAGTTATAAAACCAGAGGGGAAAACAAATAGAGAAAATATGAAATATAAAAACTGTTGCTTCTAAACAGAATGTTTTTCAAAGGTTTCCATGAGGTGTTGGCTGTTCGGCAAAGCAGACTGTAAAACAATTTTACAAGCCACATTTATTCTAAGAGCTCCACTTATTGAAGTACAATTCAAACTCTTGTTCTGCCGGCCAAGTTCCATAAATTAAACACTTGTCCAATAACACATACCTCTCCACTGTTTCTTTTTGGCTTTTTGTATTTGTGCGTCTCTCTCACTCCTTTTTTTTTTTTTTTTTCTTTGCAAATGGAAACAAAAAAAAGGTTTGCTTGTTTCAGGAATGGATTTAAGAAGCAGAGCAGTAAAAGTAAAAATAAGGCGAGGAAAAAGAAAACAGGTCAACAGACTAAAACGAGACTTTTGTTCCAATATTTTGCATCCTGGTGACACTGATTTACAGCTAGGGCCAAATCCGTGGTGTGAAGTTGTCTGATGTCAAACATGCAGCTAAAGTTGTGCCTCTGGATATTATGAGAAACCAGCCAGGTGATCTGGCAGCTAAGAAGGGAGGTTGGATATGTGTCCTGGCTCTAGAGAGAGCCCAGTATCTCTCCCTTTTCTAGAGTGTTATGGCCTTAGAGATGTGACCATTACAAGGACCAGCCTTTTCTTACAAGAGAAGGGACAGGGAAGGGTGAGATATCCTTTCTGATATGGAGCAGGAATGGACCTGCAGATATGCCAAGAAAAGCCTTGTCAGTAGAGCTCCTGGGCTCACTGTGCCTTCCCTTTCCCAACTTTTTCCTGTTTCTGCTGTCACCCACCTTCATCTCTTGCTGCTCTTTCAGTTTGGTCTAGAGCCTCATGCCCAAGCTGTGTCTAAACCTTGCAGATCCTTTCATTAAATCATAAAAGTTGGAAAAAATGTCCAAGGTCATTGAGTTCAAACTCTGGCCAATTCCCACCTTGTCACCCAGACCAGAACACTGAGTACCATGGCCAGATGTTCTTTGGACACCTCCAGGGGTGGGGACTCCAATGTTTAGCAACCCTTTCTGTGAAGAATTGCTCTGTCCTCTTGTCCTGTCATATCACTTCTCCTTTAGCACAGGACCTGTCCTGGTGGTCACACCCGCCCTGTTGTGTCAGCATCTTCCTGAGTTTCAGTTTGATGTGACACCCTGTCTTTCTCCTCCACACTGACCATAAGCTGCATGTCTTCATTTTCAGAACCAGTCACTGCTCCATCTCACAAGAGGGAAAAATTCACTCCTCCATCCCATAACACTGCCTCTACTTGCCAGAAGTATTTCTAAAGGTCCTCTCCTGTGGTGCAAATGTTAGACATCCTAACACAAGCTGCAATGAAATGAATGCCTTCTGTAATTCGGAGAGTAGCGAGGTGGGAATAATATAGCAAGAAACTGGACAATATCTCTGTTTTCTTATTAGTTCACAGTGGCAACTTGGGTAAGTCAGCTACTGAATGTATCTCATCAGTTCAGAGGTGCCCTCTTAAATGAGAATAAATCCTTTTAACTCACTGTAGTGATTCAGGGTCTTACTCTGTAAGGCTTGAGTGTGATGGACATGGGCAGCCAAATGTGAATCAGTGTGGAGCTGCCAGAGAAATTACTGTTCTTTGTTGAAAGCTATCTTCTGCCAGGCTGAGATACTATAACTGATGGGTGTGAAAGAGAGGACAGGGAAGGAAATGTGCCTTGGGACATTTTAGTGTGGAAGAAGGCAGATTTAATTTAGCTTCTGCTGAAGGTGATTTTAGGCAGCCTTTTCATGTTGCAGGAAGGTTGGAGGGAGTCTTGTGGTCAGCCTCAAAGGCTGGGGAGTGACCAAAAGATGGTAGGGACGTTAGCTTCTTCAGAGGGGCAGTGGTTAAGGGTGATGATTCCTGCTTGAGCTGCCTACCCAATCTGCAAGAACTCAAAGAGGGCTTTGAAAAAGGAAGTTTTTCTGGTTTTCTGTGTGGCTACTTAGGTGGTGCTGTGTGGTTTTCTCACATCAGAGCAAGGCAGATTTGGAGCATCCAGGACTCCATGAGTACTCTGCAGGGACAGGTGATTGGTGATCTGCAACACCTGTGCTCCAAGACCAAACGCTTGATGTTAGCATACACTGAAAAACCTTGTTTATTCCATGCAAAATTACCTTGTTGCTAAACTTTTAAGCCCTTCATCTGGGGTTGGATATCCCTTGGGAAGTTGGCAAAACCGCTTCATTTTGGTGTGAAATACATTGCTGGCTTTTTTTTCTAGCCTAGCTTAGCAAAGCTTTGCTTGTAAATATTTTAACTGCAAGTACAATCACACGGTGTCTGCTGTTCCTGGGCTGATCCAGCTGAATACTGGGCTGTCTCTTGCAATGCATGGTAAACCACAGACTGTAAAGTGCTAGGTGCTGTTCACAGAATTAAAATGTCAGAGCTTGGCCATTATTTGGTTAATCTTGGGACAAAGCGCACAGCATTTTAATATGGTAACCGTAAAGGCATTTCTCCATATAGTCCACATTGCTTGCTCTTTAATTGAAAGTTAATGGGGATTTTCTTTTTTAGATAGCAACAATTTATCATGTGTTTCCCTGGTAACTACAACATCGTGAACCTTCCTTGAAAACTCCATTGGGATTCCTGCAATGTTTGTGAGCATAATGAATGGTAAGTGTAAGGCAAACCCATTGAATCACTTTATTTTAAATTCTGGCAGAGACATAATTTCCCACAGTTCATAAACATTTACAGAAAAGAAGTTTACATGAAGAAAAACAGTTGTTTTTATCACTCAGATCAAAGAATATGTTTATCTGGATGTATGGATGTGTTTTCTGCCAGCTTTTGATAAACTCAGGTGACAATCTTTAAGAGGCTTCACAGACTAGTGCAGAACCTTTGAAGTCTGCAGCTTTGCTCACCTGAAAACACAGACATCACTTCTCCTCTCTGTTCTGTGTTGAGTCTGAAGTTTACACTTCAAAGATTGTAAACGACAGGACAAATTTCCCAAGCTGCTGACTCCAGATTTACTGGAATAAAATGGGAGAGTGTGGCATGTTGCAGGATACTCAGGAGCAGGTTGGATGTGGCGTGAAGCAACCTGGTCTGGTGGAAGGTTGTCCCTGTTGATGGCAGGGGGCTTGGAACTAAAAGACCTTTAAGGTCCTTTCTAAGTCAAACTGTTCAAGGGTTCTCTAATTTGGGGTGTAGTCTTCATAACCCTGTTGCAACTCTGCTGCTGCTGTGCTGTGGGATTGGTGTTTGTGCACTGGAGAAATGGCCTTGTGTCTTTTGGAAATGCAGTGCAAGGGATTCCCCTAATGTTAATGGTCTTTTCATCAGACCTAAGATGGGAGAGATGCAGAGGAGTGAGGGCTACAGATAAAAACTTATGTGATGGAGTCTGGCTGTCATCTCAGGTTTTATTCCTCTGTAGTTAATAAAACATCACTTATATAAGTGAGAGAAGGGTCATATCCATCAGTCTCTGTGGAGCTGCTCTGGATTCTTGATGTTGTACATAAAAAATGTTTCTGGTGCTGTTTGCAAGTGGGGACTTGTTTACTGCAGGATGGAGCAAGGTTTCTCTTGCTCTTCCTTTTGTGGAGGATTTTGAAGGGATGTGCAGAACAGCCCCATTCCTTCACAGAAGTTTCAAACAAGAGAAAAATAAAATGACTATATATATTTTTTTTAATTTACATCTTTCAAAATGTTTCATTTTGCTTTAATGTTTTTTAATTTATCTACAATATCACATGTAACTGTGCCCCATGGCTGCCAGTGGAGACATTGCTGGTTCATTCTAAGGCTCCCTAGAGCTGTGTCAAGTGTTGTCCAAGGTTCAGCCTTACCCATGGATGCAGGTGGTGCTATCACCTCTTTCCAAACATGTTTCTGGTGAAGAACTTCAACCAAGACCAAAATCTGCCCACTATCTTCTAGAGACTGACCGAGTTATGGATTTAGAAGCAGTCTCAGGGTTAAGATTTGTGACATTCAGCACAGCACATCCCAGGGTATTTATTTATTTTCTTTTGTACAGAGGGCAGTTTTTACCTGTTTCTCTTGGCTGTGGTGGCAGCTGGGACCAGTGGATTCCCAGTCCACAGCTAACATTGGGAATGGGGTTAATACCCTTTGTACAGGGGATAGATGAGACTAAAATCTATGTAATAGCATATTTTAGGTGAAATGTTCATGAGGAAAGGGAAGGCAGACAAAAAAGAAAGAGGATTTTGCCAGACCTGCTTCTGTGTACCATTTGCAACTGTGAGTGCTGTGAATTTCCCAGACAAGGCCTGGAAACATCTTCAAATCGAGCTTCCAGAGAAAAAAGTTTGGAGATCCAGGGGAGGTCAAGGTTTGGCTCTTCCAGAGGAAAGGAAAGGTGGGAATGAGATATAGGGACCAGATTAGAGTCTGTGAAATGGGGAAGTGGAGAAAAGTCATAGCCAATTTGTGCAATTAACACCTAGTTCCTCAAGTGGAAAAGAGGTGGAAATGTAGAATTGATGTTTCTGAGTGAGGTACTCCCAGTTTCACCCTGTGTGTGTGAATTACACTGGGTTCACTCTCACAGCTGGGTGGGTGAACAAATTTGGGGATCACCTTTAGGCTGAGCAGAGTGTACTGGCTGAGGCTGGGAGTCAGTTGTGGGTGCAGAAGTGATTTGGAAGAACATGGAGGCAGGTATTTGGAATTTAAAATTTAAATTTATTCATTGAAGATTTTTTTTTTTATTAAAAAAATATCAGACTTGTAGGATTGGTTCAGGCCAGAGATGTTCATGATTTATAGAGTTCAGGCTTTTTAAAAAATGTTGTTTACTAGTTTTTGTTTAGCAGCAGGAGCATGTAAGAAGATAGTGTTCAGGTGGGGTTATGAATATGGAATGAGTTACTGCAAGAATGATGGTTAGGGTTAAATTTTATTCACCCCATAGAGAAAAGTTGTGTGCTGCTCTCAGTAGATTTGGCTGCCTGATTCTGAATTTTTTCTTGGTATCTATTCCTGCTCTTAGATCAGGGATAACCTCTGTGAAACTGGTGACTACAGAGCTACAGTTATTTTCAAATTTGCAAGTCCTGTGATGGAGAATGTTTATATCACCCTGAATACTTTAAACTCCAGTCTCTTGATGTGCTTTATGCCTTTTTCATTCTCTGAATAATTAGTACAAGTTACTTTTACAGGATTTGAAAGATGCATTGCAGAACCTTACTGCTGAACTTTGGCATGCTGGTGAAGGAAAATACAGAGTTTGCATCAGCTTGTTTTACTCACAGTAAATTTTCACCCTGAGGAATATGCCTTATCTGCAGCCAAGGTTAGGTTTAGCACTGGGTTCTATTGTAATGCTCAAAATGCAACATTTTGTTTCAATGAAGGCTTCCAGTTTTGTGGAGGAAACATCTAACTAGTGTGAGTTATTTAAATGCCATGCTCTTAGTCTTATGTGACCCTGAGTGCTTTCTCCATAGCCAGTTCTTGGGTAATATAGGATTTATGAGACCGAAGGAGGCTTAATGAGGCTTACAATATAAATTTGCCAGTTGTACTGCGTCCAGTGCAAAGGTTGGGATTAGTTTGGAGGTCATGAAAAGTTGATTTGGAAAGCCAGGAGTTTGGCTGGAGCTTGCCTGATGCTGAGGGAAGAGCCAAGGGCTGCTTCCACTTGTTTTGAATCCCTTAGTCTGAACCTCCTCTGAGGTGGGGTTGGACTCAGTGTGCAGCCCAGGGTCTTTGCTGTGGACCAAAATACCTCTCCATAAGGCTGCTCTGGGATTTCCTGTGCTTCCAGGAAGAGCTGAAATGCAGTGGTGACATAGCCAGTGAAGAAACACACTTTAAATAATGCTGCCCTTGACATTAGATATGTCACCTCTGTGCCATGGTTATGTTTTCCATGGCTACTGCACAAGTCAAATCCCATGGCTGATTCCCATGCCCACCATGAGTAAATACTTAGTTTTGTGCTATAAGAGAGGAAAAAGTTAGACCTCTTCCTCTCTTTGGATACAAAAGAATAATTTTAGAGAGAAAGATGCCTTTTATTGCTAAAAAAGCAGTTTCAGGTCACTCCATATCCAGAAATAACAGCTGTATTTAGCAGAGTACTTTGTCAGAAGAAAATAAAAAAAGATCAAATGCAGAAAGGGAAAATAAGAGAGTTACAGTCTGCATGTTTTAAAGCCTGGTTTAGCTAAATGCAGTGATAATTTTTCAAAGGAGAAAAGTACTGCAATAAAACATTTATTGTGTTTTCAAGCTTGTTTTCATTCCTTTGAGAAAAATGAAATAGTTTTAAGACTCATTCTATACTAATTTTTTTCTTCGTTTTTCAGTTCAAGCATTAAACCAAAAAACCCCCAACCAAACCAGTTATTCACACAGTTCTCATTATAGATTTTACTAGAGGAAGAAGTTGTAGCTTTCTGGATGGCCTGACCCATCCAAGAAGGCATCATTTGGTTTAAATGGACATTGGCAAGGTCCTTAATAAGGATATGAATGATTAAAGAAAACCAGATATTTGGAATTGAAATGAGGAAAAAAATAAAAATATCTGAATATAAAAACCCTAAAATACATGTGCTAGAAATAACTCATCTAACATGACTTGTGCTCAGACCCATTTGGTAGAGAATTGTTGAGGCCTGAGGCACAAAAAAAGGATGTTTGGGCAGCAGAAGCCAACTTGGAGGCTGTAAAGTGATTTGTTTCTATTTCCTTGTATCAATTTAAACAGTCAAATCAGCTTTACAGCTCTGAAATAAACACAGTTGGAGGTTTATGTGAGTTCAGGATGGTGTAACTGTATGTTTTGGACATGGTAGGGAGAGAAGAAGAAACATTTGCATCCAATTTGCCAACATGTTTCTCAACTGACATATCAACAAGCTGGTTGAGGTAATGGGAGAGATAAGTATTTTAAGTTGTAAAAGCTTAAGAAGCTGAGACTCTGGAAAAGGGAATCAGTTTTGAAGTTCAGCAGTCATTCATAGCCAGATACATGGGATGGTGTGAGGGGACCTTGGGCACTGCTGCTCCTGCCTTGTTCCTTGATTGGTGCAAGGGACTTTTGACTCATTGGGGAATGGACATGCATGGGGCAGAGGACAAGTGACCTCTGGGTTGCATTCAGCCTGCCAAAATATCATCCAGCCTGGCGGCTTCCTCTCCCTGACTCCTGTCCCAGGCACAATGAGCTGCTCCACCTCTGCTGGCAGCTGGCTCCTGGCTGCTCTTGTCCTGGGACATGACTTGATCAGAAAATACTTCTCTTAGTTTTCCAGCCAAACATGGAAAAATGTAATGCTTGTTGACTGAGCTGAAAATAAGGGAGGCTGAAGGAGACATTATTATTTTATCAGACCTGCATTAAGTTCATGCTTTTCTGCAGCAATGTGAGTGCCTGAATTCTCTGGTCCCAGTGGGGTTAGTTGAAGATCAGGATCTGTCCAAAGCTCCACCATTTGTGACTCAAAGACATGAAGTCCCTGCTCAAGCCCTGCTGCAGTCAGGGGACACACGGGTTGCTCTATTGTCCTCTCTGGATCAGGCCCTGGAAGAGGCCACCTATTGAGCTGAAGCTTTTGACTTTTCATCAGTTTTAAAAATAATTTATATGAATCGTGATAATGACTGGTGTCTGGATCTTGCCTTTGGCTATCCACAAAGCTGCTTAGAAAATTGCAATCTTAATGTGACTCTGGATATCTCAGCCATGTCACTGAACTCAAGGCCAGCAAAACCTTCAGGGATTTATTAGTACAGAGAAACTCTTCCTGCTTCTCAAAGCCTCTTAAAATATTTTATGCAGCATATGCTTACTTATCCCTGGACTTTCTGAGCATGGTTCTTCCATTGCCTAAGGCCTCAGTAAGCTGTAGAAATAACCCTGCCCTTGCTTTGGAAAAGTGCATGAAGTGCCTTGTTTCGTGTTTTACAGGTGGGGAGCCTAAGAGTAGGATCATTTAAGTCTGACATGTTTGCTTGTGATTATGGAAATATCTGTAATCAAACATTTTAACAGTCAGTGCTATTTTCTAATCTGTGTGTGTGCAGTCTGATGTCTTTTGAAGGCAGCAGGAGGCAGGAAGGCCTCACAACAGGGAAAATTAAGCCAATTATCTCTGAGTAGATGTAAGGACTAAATGCCCCAATTTTAAGCTACCCACTTCAATACCTCTATGATTCAGCCTTTCCCACTGCAGTGAAATGGGAATCACACTGCTGGGAGCTTGGGGCAGGACCTCAGGGAGGGAGATGAGGGTTTAAAGAGGTTTTCAGTCCTTTGCCTCTGTTCTGACAACCCCCTCTAGCACCAAGGGAGGTGTCTTGATGTCACATGCATGATATGGTGATGATTTACCATCCCAAGCGGGCCTGAGCTCTGATCACAGGATCACAGAATGGTTTGGGTGGAAAAGGACCTTGAAGATCATCTCATTCCACCTCATGCCATGGGCAGGGACACCTTCCACTGTTCCAGATTACCTATCCAACCTGGTCTGGAACACTTCCAGGGATGGGTTGGGCTTGTGGTGTGAGCTGCCATGGCTAAACCCTCCACCGAGGGTGATCCTACCATGGATGGGCTGATGAGTGTCAGTCCTTTCCTTCTGCCTGCTCAGACTGGGACCCGAGATCCTCTCTGTCATTACTGACAGCATGTTTTGGCAACAAGTCCTGTCCCTCCTGCAAGGCTGCTGCTGTGTGTAGAATTTATTTCTGTATCATGCCTGAAGCACCTGATGAAAGGTATAGAGGTCAGCGCAGATAAGTATCCTACAAAAGCCCTGCCATACAAGTTTAAGTGAGTTTAAATATCCAAGCAGTCTCATGTGAAAAACAGAGTTTCAGGGATTTTGGTATTGCCATTGGTTAAGTAGATTTCAGGTCTTTATTATGCTATTGAAATACTTGAATCACCACTTGAACTAAATGAAAGCTTACTCTGTGTGCATATAATTGTTTTTCTTGCTACCTATTACTTGATTGGGGTTGAGTAAGGTTAGCAAAAGCATTAAATTAGTTTTCTTGTAAAGTTATGCATTATGAAGTAAGAGGTATAAAAGTTACATTATACAAGGCGAATGTCTTGAGGGTTTGGTTTATAGACTTGTTTATATTTTTATTTTAATGATTATTGCTTTCTTCGTGTCATTTCACTTTTGAATCTCCATACTCATTACATTTTTATTATCTCTTTTATAAAATAAATGCCAGCAAACCAGACAATTTTGTTCTTCAAATAAATAGATCCAAATATATCTCTTGATAAATTAAATGTTGTGGCTGCAAGAGGGACCTTTCCAAAGTCACTAAGCTGAAGGCAAAGCCAATTAATAGCTGGCCTTTCATTTTTATGGACCACAGCATGCAGCACATCCATCTAACTTGGCAAATTTGAAATTAGCCAAGAGATAGCTGAATTACATTGAAAGATAAGTCAGTAAAATTAGTGCTCAAGGAAGGCAACAGATCAACAGCCCTAGAAATCAAATCTTTGTGAGCTTTGTGCAAACCTCACTGAAGTAATTTTGAACACTTTCTCATTACTTCAGGAGGTTCTGGGTGAGGGTTTCTGCCACCATAGCATTTTCAGGAGCTAAGCAAACTTTAGCCACTGATTATCACTGTGGATCTCAACTAGTACATATCCCCAAATATGTTGTGAGACCTGTAGGTGTAGCTTGTACTTATTTGGAATCTTTCAAAGCACCAAACAGAAGTGTGTCTTTTGCAGCATCAGAGAATCACAGGATGGTTTGGGTCGGAAGGAACCTTAAAGATCCACCCCCTGCCATGGGCAGGGTCACCTTCCTCTATCCCAGGTTGCTCCAAGCCCTGTCCAACCTGGCCCTGAACACTTCCAGGGACTGGAGACGGAAAATAGGAGTTTAATTTGTATATGTGAAGTACAAATGCAATTACTTTTCACAATCTTGTGGGTGAAGGGTCTGGAAAACGTCCTATGAAGAGCAGCTGAGGGAGCTGGAGGTGTTTGGTCTGGAGTAAAGAAGGCTCAGGGGGCATCTTCTCACGCTCTACAAGTCCCTGACAGGAGAGTGGAGTGAGGTAGGGGTCAGTGTTGGCTGCCAAGTCTGAAGTGAAAGAATGAGAGGAAATGGCTTTAAGTTCTGCCGGAGGAAGGTCAGACAGATATTGGAAAAAATTTTTCACTGCAAGAGTGGTCAGGCACGGGAATAAGTTACCCAAGGAGGTGGTGGAGTCACCATCTCTGGAACTGTTCAAAAGGCATCTAGATTTTAAGGGTGACTATGGCGGGACTATCTCGTCTTGAATGTCTCTTCCAACCTCTGTGATGATTCTGTGATAAAATTTACTGGTACTTTTTAGTTATATGTGGATTCTGTTCTCCATAAAAAATTTTGTGTGTGTGTACAGATTCTGTTTTTAATAGCCTTTATTTTCTTTGTATAATTTTGTTGTTCTGAAACATATGTCTATGCAATTTTTTCCTTTGGATCTAAAGCTACAATCCCCACTATATATACACACATCAAATCCTGGGTTACCAAGTCCTCCTCCTGGCTGCCACTCATAAATCCAATTTATAACCCCATAGACAAATCCATCTTTGTTGGCATCTAAGAACCAGGCAGGTTTCTCCCTGGGTATTTCCATGTAAAGTCTGTTTTAGGGTTTGTCAAATTTGATCTTAATCAGTTTCTTCCTATTTTCTCTTGTTCTCCCAGTCTTCTTCCAGGCTCACTGGGAAAATGGTGCCATGGTGGTAGTGAGACTGATTGCCTTGTTAAGAATAAGGGAACTGAATAAAATCAGCCCAATGATGTTAGCAGTAACATTTGGTAGCAGTCAAGCTCTGGTGTGTTGAGCTCCTGCCTGCTCAGCTGACCAGGTTTGCCTTGTATTGTCCTTGTGTTTTAACATGTTTATCTGCACCAACTTTTCCTTTGTTCCTTGTTTCTATCCCAAACTATCTTGGAGCAGAGCCATCTTTTTGGACTGAGTATGCAGAACATGTGGCCTAGTGGGATTTATTATTAAGGCTTCCAAAAAGAACCCAATATGAATAGTAAGAATAATGTTAATAATACTGGAGAATATAAGCTTGTTAGAATAGCTAGCATAAATCCTGTATCTAAAAATAGAACACCAGCAAGAGAGTTCAAAATAACTTAAAGTAGGGTGTTTTGGTGTGGGTTTTGGTTTTTTTTTTTTGTCACTGGGATTTGCAAGTGGATCGGGAATTGTATTTCAAAACCTAGCATTTTCCCTTGTAAATTTTCTGCATGGGAATTTTAGGAAATCACTGTTGAACTGCACCATCTCTGTTACTCCATGACAAACACCTCTCCAATGCATAGTAAGCAGGATGCCAGTAATGATATGGTTATTTGGAAGTCTCTTGTTGGAGTTTTGCCTTGGGCAGCAGGGAAGGATTTGGGATCTGGTGCCTTGCGTGGTGGACAAAGCATTTCATTAGATTAAAGCAATAAGCAAAATGTTTCTCTTTACACAATCTCATCACTGTTGGAGAGGGGGAAGAGAGATTGTGATCCAAAAGCCTCTTAAATGAGATTTGAAGTGATAAATAGCAGTGGTTATAGAAGTGAGAATTTACAGAGCTGGTGGCTATTGCTGCCAATCTTAAGGATAATATTCCAGCAGGTACTGTTATTTGCCTGGTTATAAAAGTTCGTGTTGGTCATGGAGCTGGGTGGACTGTAATACACTGCATGAATGCAGAACCAAGAGATAACCTTTCCAGAGGTAAGGAGGATCCTGGTTCCACGAAGAGACTTTGATCCAAATTCAAACCAAGCAGAAATGAGGAGCTTATTTACAGAAGTGTGTGTAATCTATTGTTTTCTGGGGAGCTTTCTGTTTATTTTGGGATCATGGAGTCACAGAATGGTTGGGGTTGGGAGGAACCTTAGAGACCATGGAGTTCTAGCCCCTGCCACAGGCAGGGACACCTTCCACAAGACCAGCTTACTCAGACCCCCATCCAGCCTGACCTTGAACATCTCCAGGAATGGGGAGTCTACAACTTCTTTTTCTGTCACTCCAGGCCCTTGTTGCAAGTCCCTCTCCAGCTCTGGCAGGGGCTCTGAGGTCTCTGTGGAGCCTGCTCCTGTGCAGATGAACGCCCACAGCTGTCCCAGCCTGGCTCTGGAGCAGAGGGGCTCCAGCCCTGAGAGAATCTTTGTCACCCTCCTCTGCACTCACTCCAACAGGCCCATGGCCTTTTGTATGCTTTGTTGTTTAAATAAAGAGTAACAGGGCTAAAGACCTTTGAGAGTTCTGTGGATTGTGCTCCCCACCTCCATGGCATCTCTGGAAACAACCTGCAAATCTGTGTTGGTGAGGCTCTGGTCTGAGATGGCTCACACTGCTGGGGAATTTGGGAGCTCTGGCACTGCAAGGCAGGATGTGACACCTTGGTCAGAGATGGCGATGAGCACACCAAGCATCCTGTTGTCACCTCTAGTCCATATTCCCTCCAGTGCCAGGGGGCTTTGGAATGACAGGGACTCAAAGGCAAGCACTCTGGTCACCAAAGGCAGCCCTGCAAGGGATGTGTCCCTGTCAAAAGGGCTGTGCACCCTGTGGGGATGGCTATAACCAGCAAGGGCTGGGGTGTGCAGGCCAGGACAATGCCAAGGGCATTCCTAATTTTATTTGCCCTCAGCTTGCTCACTGGATATCCAGTAAAATATTCCCAGGCCGTTTCTGTCTGTTTCTTTTAAACAATCTTCCTTGCCAGTAAATACATGCTTCCTGTAGCTGCCACTTTATATATTGAATTAGTAAAGCTTATTAAGTCTGCTATTATTTTGTTGCATGATGGAGAATACAGGTGTTTTTCCACATTAAATGTTCACATGAAACAGCAGGAGTAGCACTTTAAGCCTAAATGGCATGCACTTGGTTATCTAATTTTTGCACATTAATCCTCTCAAGATGTCTGTTAACACAAACCTTACTAATTAACGTTGCTTTAGTGTCTGTAAATGCATGATTCAGTTTTTTAAAGGAAACTGGAAGACTGCAGAGCGTTGTGTTATGAATCATAATATCAATGACATTTAAAGATATGTAAAGTAACTTAGCAGGTATGTGATATAAAATTATACCACACTCTAACCTCATCAACAAAAAACTTCATATCTCTGATACACTCATTTTTGTTTATGTTCTTGGACAATTACTGCTGTAGCAAGACTTGGGTAAATGTCTTTATTTCAATGTGTTTTTGTAAGGAAAAAAGAAGGGATTCTCACCCAAAACAAATGTCTAAAAAGACATGGAGGTCCAAATAAGTTACTCTAGGCTTCCTTTTTAGTAAATAGAGACATACAGGCACCTACAGAAGGTAAATCATCGAATCAAAACCTAAGAGAATTCACATCCAACCCTTATGCAAACAACAGTATTGAAACAAGCTCAAGTTCAAAACTATTTATACCAAAAAGTGAGTACTTAAGAGACTTTAGGCATTCCTTTTCCCTTCTTATTTGGAATGGGAAATAGCAGACGGCCTGTTGTCTCTGTTTTGGCATATCCGAGGCCAGTGAATGTGTCAAACTTGCACTGTGGTCCTGAAATTTAAACCTTTATTTCCATTCCAAAGGGATCTGGAATTTTAAAGTTACATGGACAAACTTCTGCATATTTGACTTGCAAAGAAATTTTTAGTCTTGAACATATTTACTGCCTGCAATAACACTCTTCATCAGAAGATGTGAGCCGAATTAGGAAGCATCCATCCTCCATCTTTCTATCATCTACTGACAGAAATGTGCACAACAAAAATGGAAATGTTGTGTCAGAATTATGAAGAGATACTTAAATTTAATCACCATTTCAACACAAAATCTTAAAAATTATCTGTAGATTTGGTGGAGCAGACCATGGACAGAAAAGGATGCATATTATCACTATTTTTGCTCAAAAGGTTAGAATTAAGACTCCTGTGGATAATTTTAACCACAGACATACAATTTAAATCCTCCTGTTAGCAACATTATCTTAAACCTCATGGCTTATTTATTGCATGGTAATGTTTTTAACAGAAGGACTGATTAGCTGTTGGAGCAAACTACCAGGGAAAGCAGAGGATCCCACTTCTCTTGAAGTCTTCATCTCAAAACTGGAAGTCAACATTGTTGCGCTCAATTCAGCAGCTATGGGATGAAGTTTACAGTCAGTATTACATGGGCTGAATGCTCAAAAACTCCTGCCTGGCCTGAGCATTTATGAATCTCAGTGTTCCTAAAGTACCTACAGATCCTTGAATAAAGGACACAGTTGGAAGTACAAGGTATTTTATGGGTGAGCTCCGTCTGCCTCACATGGAGCTCAGGAAAACCTCACGTGGCTGCATGGTGAGCTCAGGTACAGCCACATTTCATTAAACTTATTACAACTTTCAGCCACGTGGGTGCCTAGACATAAATAAGCAGGGGCAGGTCAGCTTTACTAAAATACATATTTTTCTCACTCTGACAGGCGTGTAAGGGGCCGCAACTGCCTGTGTCTCCAGGACCATTTTAACAGCAAGACCTTTCTCCTCAGGGGACTGCTCTCACTTTTTCATTTAGAAGAGGAGAAAAGAAACCCAATCCTAAACATATGATGATTTTATTATGTGAAACCCAATAGGAAATGAAGTAAGAATATCAGGCTGCTTTCAGTTTCCTAGCAAGGGATTTTTGTTTTAAGTTGGAAGAGGGGCAGCTGTGCTGGATGCTTGCTTTCCTCTGCCTGAACATCAGGACCTCTTTAATTGCTGGGGGTCATTGTGTGGGTTGTGCAAAGACAGAGCAGGCTTGATGGGAACTCCTGAGCTTTGATCCAGGCTCTGCTGGTTTGGAGAGGAAGATTCAGTCAAAGAAGCAGAGGATAAAGGAGTGCAGCAGCTCCTGGTTGTGTCTTGGTGTGCACACAGGGATGCCTGAGTGTGTACGTGTGTGTGTGTGTGTGTGTCTGTGAACACCATAAGCGAGCCAGCCAAATTCCATCTTCATGGACAGTTCAATGGAAAGTTAGCTTGAAAATGCAGTATATCATATTTCATGAATTTAATAGGGTTTTCATGATTTTACAAAGTGCTTCAACCAGACACTCATGGCTGGAGGCTGCACAGCAGGAGACCTAAAACACTGCATCTGTGTTTTTCAACTCTTGCCAGAATCCATTGAATTTGATCCGGAATGACTATGCATCTTTGGAATGTACATTCACTTTTCTCTTGCCTTATCCAAATAAAAGAGGGAGATGGGGGGGGTTGAGGGGGAGGGAGAAAAGAGTCCTATGAGAATTCCATATGGAAACACTAAACTAGCATTATAAAGGATTTCCTATAAACAAAATTACAGTCACAAATTTTGGACTCGGACCACATTTGAAACAAAGGGCCCTTTGTCTCCCTCTTTTTAATATATTATTTTATCTGTGTTAACACACACGTTTTTATTTTTTTATGGCAATAGATAAACAGATGTACACATATACACTCATGCAAAAATGAATGTATATATTAGTTTGGGGTCCAGTTGCAATCTCTCTTAATTTTTTTTTTCTATTGCAGAACTCCTAACAAGAGCAAACTTTAATCGTTCTGTGCACTAAATCCCTTGAAAATAAATATCCAGGGCAACTTCAAAAGCCCTTAATTAGAAGCACATGTGTGGCGTTACAAATTTCTGGCTGAGGCGGCTGAGTTGTAATTTAACGTTATGATCTGCCATAAATATTATCCATAATGAGCAGACTTCATGTTACACTTCTGTACGTCAGATAACTGCAATATTTTTTTGTCTGCTTTTGTTCAATCACTGAACCTTAAGTGAAGTTTAAAATTAGAAAGAAAGGGAGAAAGAAATAACCAGTTTTCCCACCGGGGAGCTGAATGTTTCTGTCCTCCTAGCTGTAAAGAGAGCTATTGATTTTATTCTGTGTTCTTTGTTACAGTTTAAAAATGTGGTTAACAGATAATAACTTGAAGATGATGGGGGAAGGGGAAGGAAAAGGACTGGAAGTTGGTGAGATGATTGTTGTTGTTGTGCATAACTTTCTGATAGAAGCTTCCTGGAATATTTGCTGTGTTCCCCACTCCCAAAGAAAACCCCAAACACCTGTAAGCTCATTTCTACATGAAAATCTAAACCATTTCAGCCCCTGTGTTGTACCTGAGCTGAGACTATCACACTGCAGAAACTTGATGGTCGAGGATAAAATTTTCTGTGTTAATTTTAGGCAGTTTATGAATTGGTTTTGCAGCCTTGGCACAGACTGAGGGTGATTTTATGTACATGTGTGTGTGAGCGTGTGTGTGTGTAAGGAGGGGGTACTGAACCAGACAGTAAATTTACAGTGCAAATGTGCAGCTGTGGGGATTATGCACTGGTTGCTTAAATGTGTGTGAAAAAATGCAGAAATAGCAAGGGGCTGCAGAACAAGTCCACAGCCTCATGACTTGCATAAAGAGGCAGTTTGGTTTGGACTTCGACCAGACGCATGGGCTGTGTGGTTTTTGCCTTGAAGAGTGCCCCAGCACCCTGTACCTATTGCAAATGACAAGCCTAATCTGATGTTCCTGAATTCAGGTATCTGAGTCTTGCCTTGGCAGGCTGTTTGTGTGGCCACAGCCAAACCTTATTGTTCAACCTGGAGAAGAGAAGGCTCCAGGATGATCTTATTGCAGCCTTCAGGTACCTAAAGGAACCACAGGAGGGCTGGAAAGGGACTTTGGACAAGGGCCNTCCCTGTCCAAGTGCCTGGGGTGGGGACGTCTCTATCAACTGCAGCATCATGACATAAAGCATGGCTCCTGCAGCTACATGCTCAAGGAGCAGTTCAGAGCAGGGAATTGGTGAGCAGAGATACAACAGTTCCAAGCTGCAGGCACCACAGATATAAAGCAAATAGATGGCTGGAAGCAGCACGCTCTGTGGGCATGGTAACAAGTGGTCAGATGGCTGTGTGGTATTGGTACCTGTCTGGTTTTGGCCAGACTCTGGCTGCTGACACTACTTCTGGGGAGAGGCTGGGGTGTCTGGGAATATAACTCCTCCCAGGAGATGTCAGGCTCTCATAGGAACAGAACTAAATCTTTGTGGCAGCAGAAGGAGCTGCAAATCCAGTTCTCTGGGGTTTCCCCCACAAGATTATCTGTCTCAGTTCTGCCTCTCTTTCCCAAAATGCCTGTATGCAATTTTTGCCTCTGCTGTTGCAGAGCCTTGAGCTGGATCGCATCCTATCAGTTCTCATAGCTCATATCAGATACAGCAAGCTGCAAGCCAAGTTCATTCCCTGTGCGACCTCCCCTCAGCCCAGCTGAGCTCACAGGGATGGATTTGTACACGTCCTTTCCCTCTTTAGGTACTGCAGACCAGAAGCAGGGCTGTAAACCTTCCAGGTGACAGGTTATCTCCAGAAAGGTTTGCCAAATTACTTTATAAACTTCAGATACGTAGGGGAGAAGATAAAAGCTATAATGTTGCCCCATCAGAACCCCGTGATGGATGTGTTGCTCAGTCTCTGACTGTGTTGGATGTATCTGACCAAATCTTTCATTATGATGGCGGAAATAAAATACCTCTAATCTCCCCTTCCCCTTCCACTTCCAACTCTAGTTTCTGGAACCACAAGTGCCAAGACATGGAGAGTCTGTTGTCAAGGTATTTCTACCAGAGATTATGGAAATGCCCATTTCTCTGTGTCTTCCAGCATCAATCTGTAGGCTGGGAGGGTCCAGGTAATGCTTAGAGACCTGCAGAACTGTGAGTGTGAATCTGAATACATTCAGCACTCAGAGACATCTCCAGTAATGCTTTTAGAGGCACATCCAGTAGTTTGGGCTACTTACCAAACCAAATTTAAACCAAATATATTGCTGGAGAAAAGTTTCCCTGTCCTAGTTTCAAAATGATATTTAACACCTCACAATTTGCTTCCAAAGAGGGATCAAGAAGTTATTTAGAAGCATGAATCATTTTGGTGTTTCAGAGTAACCCCCTGAATAACCCACTGCCACCACCATCTCTGTCTGACCACGGAGCCACAGGTGACTTCCCCAGCATGGCCTGGAGCAATGTGACTCTGCTGGAAGTGGACCCTCTCTCCATTGTGACCTTATTTGCCACCAGTTATTTGGGTGTGTGCCATTCCAGGTCAGACAGGGGTTATCTGACACACTCCTTCAAACACAAGCATAGAAAAGCTGTATGTGAAATAGGCTAAGAGATGCTGAAAGTGAAAAAATACTTTGTAATCAAGGTTAAACCCTAGTAGTAAGTTGCAGCCAAATAGGAACTCAGATTTCACGTGGCTACACATCCTTTCATCTTCATTTCTTCACCTCTCTGTAGTTTACCCTGATTGCCTCCAGTAGGCTTTGGGACAGCCTTCAAACCAAGGTAATGATGGCAACGATAATTCTTCCTTTTGGCTGGCTTGCATTCAGCTCTTCCTAACTAAAGCACGGCTCTCTGTCACAGCCCAAAGAATTGATATCCAGCCGAACACAGAGCACAGCTTGTCTGACCAGCTGTCCTGAGCCCACCGAGGTCAGCCTTGCCCTTGGAACTGCTAAGCCACCGTAGCGTGAGGAGCACGGGTCACCCGTGTGCCTGTGCAAGGACAGATGGACGGGACCTGCTGGCTCGTTTTTCGGCACGTCGATAGGTGGAGCTGAAGGAACAACGCAGAGCTTGCGAGTGACGGCACACACATGGGTGTGTTTGCTTTTTTCAGTGTGCCAGGAAGGGACTGCACTTGTGAAATGAGAGAAGTGTGGCTGTGCAGTGAAGGGAGGGCAATGAGGGACACGAAGCTGCTGCAGAGAATGATGGAGGAGAGACGGAAAAGGAATGGAGGGCATAGGAACTTTGGACAAAACCTGTCTGGGACAAAATACCTTTTCTCTTGTCTACAGGCCTCTCCAGAGTATATTCTGCAGCTGATTCAACTTCTTCACATGCTGCATCAAAATGGACTTTATTTTTCCCTGTAAATCTTGTACAGAATGAATTCTAGCATATGATTTTGCATATCTAGCTCGGATTAGTCAATCACTCAAGTGCTTTGTGCGTCAGAGATGTCCAGCAAGAGATGGTCTAGAGCTCAGTTATGACAGGTCAGGTATACTTAAACTGTCCCTCTGCTTAAATAAATCACTTTGTGGAAGAATCCTTAGTAGTCAGTGTAAATAAGGATTCTCATGTCATGGTTTGCTTAGTCTGCTAATCAAAACATGTAGCTCTGAGCACTTACCATTTAGTGCAGCTTATGAAAATCAAGCATCATTATTGCTGTCTGATACATTATCACCAGCAGCCATATAATGGGCAAAATGTTCCTGGGTTGAAATGAATGCAATTTATGATTCTAAATTGTTATGTATAAAGAAAGAAGAGTGCAGCTGGATATTCATTAGACACATTCAATTTAATGTATTGAAAACAGTAAAGAATATGTTTTAATTAATAAGCCAAGTGCACATGGCAATGGAATCTGTAAAGAGAGTCCAGAGAGCTCTGCAGCTCTTACTGGGAAATGAAAAGGCAGAGCTGCTCCTTTCTATAGAGTGAGGTGACCTGTATTCACCTGCAGACCACAATTCATGTGCTTTGGTTGTCTCAGCTTTATTGCCACACGTAGAGGATTTTTCCTCTCAGATCCATCAGTGACACAAAAGACATCAGATGTTTTTATGCACCTCAGTGTTTGGACTTCTAGTTTTCAAATCCATTTCAGGAGGAAGATAGCTAGCATATTCCAAAAATGAGAGCCAAATTGCTTTCAGAAAGGGCACTTAAGAAGGGTTAAAAAGACATTAAAAACCTCTCAAGTGTTGCCTCTGTGCTACAGTGTTGGGAGGAATGAATAGGAAAAAACAGGACACTTTCAACAGCTATGAAGTTCATGTCCCTAAATGACCTTCACAATCAAAACTGCATCTGACATTTCTCATAAGAGTTTGAAAAATGTACTGGACATGTCAACCAAACGATCTATTTCTTGTGAGGTCTTCTTAAGAAGACCCAAAAATAGAAAAGCAGTAGCATAAACAATTATTAAAATTCCTCTTTGGAATGGAACTTTCATTCTAGCTCAAAAATCTTGTTGAAGAAATTTTTGGCACCTGACATTTACCAGGTTTGTTGGAAGCCAGGAAGTGAATCACCTTGGAAAATCTGAACACAATTTTCTTGGCTGCCATCATGCAGAGGCAGATGAAATGTATTTCCAAAATATAAGGAATTTTTAATGTGATTGTTAATTCATACCAACTAGCCCAAAATAAGCCAACATTTTCAGTTTGTAATTTAAATAGAATCTTCTTGACTCTTATTGAGTTGAAAATTTGTTATTTGATAGAGAGGGAGGGGCATGGGTTACAGCGTTATGTTTTTTATATTCATCCCTAGGCATGGCCTTTCCTAAAAATGTCCACAGGTCAGATGTGACCATTACCAGCCACAGATTGGGATCTCTCCCTGCCAGACTCCACTGAGTGGGGCCATGTGCATCCCCTCAGGGACTGACTGTAAAAGGTGAAGCCATTTCTCTGGAGTGCTGAGGGTTACACCACTCATGGAGTACATGCTGAAGGGAATAACCTCGATGCCCACGCCCTGCTTTGCCTTTTAGAGATTAAACCAGGTGAAGAGAAGCTCAACATAACCCATCAATGTGCACTTGAGCCCCAAAATCCAACAGTATCCTGGGCTGATCCCCACTGTGGGCAGCAGGGCTGCCCCTGTGCTCTGGTGAAACCCCACCTGCAGAGCTGCCACAGCCCTGGGGAACANTCCAAACCATCTTGAGATTCTAAGGAGAGAAAGGAATCTGTACTACCACAGGCAATGTGAGGACACAACTCTCCCTTCTCTGTGTAGTAACTGTAGTGGGAAGTGGTGGCTTTTTAGTTATGGTGTAGATCTTGTACCACCCCATTGTCCATATACCCTGCAAGGAACCAAAGAGGTTTTCATCTGGAGGAGTAATTGCTCCTACAAATCCTGAAAGTGACCCTTGAGGGTGTCAGAACTATGGGATGGACTGAGAGCTTTACTATAGCCTGGATGTGTTCACAGTGCTGCAAACACATGACGAGGGTCCTCCACCTGTTGTGCTGTCTGCTCCAGTGGAGATGTATGGTTGGTTGTGCTTCCCTGCACAGCTGAGAAACTACTTTGAAAGGCAGCTGGGAAAAAACAACCTTCTTTGCAAATTAAATGAGTTTCTGGCCTGAATGAAAGCATCTGCCCTAGCAGAGAGGTGAAAAGCATACTCAGTGGGAGACTTCCATGGGCAGGAAGAAGAACCACACATGTTCAGGGAGCCTGTACTCACCAGGGAAATGTGGGATGATCTTGTCTTCTTGCGGAGTCAAGCCTGTCTGCTTCAGCCTGTGGAGTGGTGGGAACTGGGATGGCTCCTGGTCACGTCTTCCTAAAGCAAAGAGAGACAGGAGTCTGAAATGCTGCAGAGCCATAGAGCAAGAGTGACAGTAGTACCCTAACATCACAGAATGGTTGTGTTGGAAGGGAGCTTAAAG
>VZTZ01043959.1:0-14934 GCA_013400955.1 Drymodes brunneopygia
CCTGTGTTGTACTAGTCCCCAGCAGTGTTATTTCCCAGCTGTTAGAGGAGAAGCACGCATTTCTTTTCATTAAATACTATACCAAAATAATACTCATCATACTGAAATATTTGTGAAATAACACAAAATTTACCACCTGCTGGAAATGTTTTTTTTCTGAATTCTGATTTCAAAATGTAATTAATAGGTACTTTTAGTGAAGGCAATTTTATGAGGATGTTTTTGTTCTTTTTGGGAGTAAATTGTTTTTACTATGAAATTTACATTCATGTTTTGGCATTTAGATGTTGTTTGCATCTGGATGTAAGATTTGAAACAGTGGATTAAATCCATAGCATATTTCAGAGCTACTTTTGCAATGACAACTTCATTTCCAGCACAATCGAAAAACCTTCCTATAATTATATGATGTCCTGTAAATAAGCTGTCTCCAGAAGGCTTTAGAGAATTAAATAACCAAGGCAAAATAGAGTACAAAAAATAGTGCTGCAACGACATTGTACTGCACTTGAACAAAGGCAACCAGATTAATTAAAAGATCAAAGATAGAGGAAATGGAGAAATGTATGTTTTAAGGGATCTGAATTGAGACAGAGAGCAAGTGAAATGGAAGACCTTGTTTTGAAAGAAGGAAAATCTTTGAGTGATGGATGAGACTGGGTGGCAAGAGGAGGTCAGGCTCCCAAGAGGCAGAGCCACCCAGGAAGCCAAAGTAGCCCCAGAGGTGACGCAGCATGGGCTAGAATTGAGCAAAGCCAGGGACAGAGTGCCAGGAGGGCAGGGCTGGCTCCTGCCAGAGTTACCTTGGACAGTCACTGAGGATTGCAGGAAACAGCCAGTTTTATTTTCTATGCTTCTGCCCAAGCCCTGGAAAGATGGATGGCCTGTGGGAAGACAAGGGAACTCGAAGCAGCACCATTTTAGGTTGAGATGTCATCTCAGAAATAAGGTTACACTCCACCTCTTCATCCCATGGGCAGAGCAGCAGACTCCATCTCTCTCCATTTTGGGGCTGATTTGGCCCTCAGTTGTCTCAGCCCAAGGTCACAACACTGATGGCATCAGCCTGAATCAGGGCTGCACCATCCTGTCAGCAGCTCCTTTCAAGGACTTTGCTGTGTGTGATGGCATGTTTCTTCTGGGTAGTGGTCAGTGAGACCCCCAGAATGGCACTGCCAACTTTGCATTTTAAACATGCCATTTGGAACCGAGCTGGTTAACAGGATATGTCATTAACAATTAGAGCAGAGCATCTCTGGGAAACAGGGATACTTGCTATTATGGTCACTTGCCAATGATTTACTACTTTCTTTTTTCCTTGTAAAAAACTTCAAGATTATTACACCATCAGCATGAAGTACGTCAGTATGCAACCATAAATGACTGTATTCAGAGCAAATTACAGCATGTCATTGCTTACAGTGTAGCTCTGCTGAGGAAAAATGGCTCTTCAGGAACAAAAAATGATTAATAAGCTCCCAAACGTGTCTCTTAATAAAACATACATAATAATTGGCAGGGACTTAGCTTTTCTTTCTTTTTCTTTGCATTTTCCCTCTGTTTGTGGGGAGGCAGTCTGCCCCTCTCAGCTTCTAGGGTGGGTGTAAGACAGACAAATCATCACATTCACTGTTTCTTCTGGTGTTATTTCCAAAGTTGTCTTGAAGTGAGTTTTCTATCTCTTATGATTCCAGGTAAACCTGGTGAAGAGAACCTGTGCTGAATGATTCTAAATCTGTTCTTACGTTTGCTACAATGTGTGTAGTATTATTAATAATAATTGTAATATTTAATATCAGAATGTTTATTCCTACTCTCTCTGACAGTATAAATTGCAAGCTCCTCAACTGGTAGATACATTACTGAATTTTAAAGAGGCTACATACTTTCTATTGTCTTTGATAATTCATTAGTAAATATAAAAGCAGGAAAGGGCAATTTTTGTTTTACTAAAAACCTGGGGAGGAAAAATGAGAACTAGAGAGAACTAAGAATGACTAATTACAGAAGTGGAACACAGAAGGGGAAAATTTAAGCTCACTTTTCTTTTAATAGCTTCAAAATTCCTTGTATTGTATATGTAAAAGTAATGTTTTAATCTTTCCCAGCAAGGAAAAGAAAATCATTATTTTTTGTGAGTCATGTAACAGTGTGCCCCTGAATTAAGTGTTTGCAGAGGTGTTTGAAGCATAGCTGAGACATTCGTAGACTGATCAGTCCTCAACTTACTTTTTCTGTAAGATCTATTTCTCCCTTCAAGTTGCTACAGGTTTCTATTTCCATTTTTATCTTTGCTGGATGGGTGGGGTTTTTTTTGCAAATGCTTGCTCTTTTTTTGAGGCCAGAGGTTGCTAATGCCTCACGTATCAGTCCAGACAACTGCTAGGCTTCAAATTCCACTATATAAGCTCTCAACAATCTACCACTTCTAGTTCATATTTCTGAGAGATAGCAAAGTTCCTTCTATCATCTTAAAGTTTCTCGCCGGGCTGCATGGAGTTGAGGAGCTTCCCATTGGCCCTCCATGGGGCTGAATGAGTCATCCAGCTTTAAAAGTGTTGATTCCTTTCTACTTCCCCTGCCTTTGCAGTAATCTGTTTTTACTGCTGAGTATCCAGGTGAAGATTATGTATGCATAGGTTTCTGTTTGAGGTTGAACCGCTTTATTTAGTTTATTCAGATGTGTTGCAGTTTGGCTTCTCTTTTGAAGGCAGTGTGCTGGACAGTACAACACCTGCTTCTGTTTATGCATGGTACTGCTAGCCAAAGGATCAAAATGCATTTGCACAGGTCAGGTCTTAGAATATATGGAGGAGTCACCTGCTGAGTTACATGCCTCCTGTCACTGAACGTGAGCAGACCCTCTGTTTTTTTCCCAGACTGCAGAATCCCCCCTCTGCTCTGTTCCTCAATTTGCACTGTATGATGCCAGCATATCTCATGTCCTATGGTGGGTATGCTGATATATCACTTTGTTTTTCCTGTACTTTTCATGAGAGGCTGTTCATCTCGGGATGTCATTCCATAATTCTGCTGGGACAGTGCTGAAGTATCCTCAGACAAAATCCAGTCTTGCGGAGAGGCCTCATCTCTCAGCAGATACAAGAAGATACAGGACATACATTTTGCCCCTTGAAATCCACATAGTCATGCGGTGTGAATTTTTGAGTACCTGTAACAGCACTTAATTTTTGCCATTTCACCAGATTACCTTTAGCCTTCAGCAGAGCATTGACAGAGGCTCAAGTTTTTTTCTTCTGTTCCAAGGATTAATGGTGTGGCGATGTACAAAGCACGTGCTGCTTGGTATTTCTACTGCCAGCAGTGAGCAAGAGGTTTCAGTCTCTATATAAAGCCTTCTGTTTTGTCAGGACTACTATCATGTGTGCTGAGCTAGTGGCTCTGGGCTAAGGTCGCCATGGTTGGCCTCTCTGGCATAGTGGTGCAATACTGGTTAATTCATGGGTGAGCTCTTCACTAATATTAATCATAAAGTAGTATGCTAGGATTACTGGTTTGCTCAGTTCTTTATTTACCAGACAAATGTCTGATGCCAGGTCTTGGACCACCCCCACTGTTCACTGGCATGTGCTAGCAGCCTTGAGCACCCTCAGAGCCTGCTAAGCTGTGTGAAGGATAAGAGCTGTCGCTGGTTGTTATTTGGGTCCTTTTGTCTCATTGGTCTGACCATTTCCTGGATGACTTGGCTGGAGTATTTCACATGTCCTCAGATACTTGATGTTTGATGGATAGACAGACCCATGTCCCTTGGTGCTCTTCTCCAAATACTTGTTAAGAATTGAATGTAACTTAATAGCATGTTCCCAGATTATCTCTACCTCAGCTCTATTTCTCCTGCAAGTGTCCTTGCTGAAGCTTTGACACTTGGTTCAGTTTGCTCCACCTCTAGACCCTGGCTGGTGTTTCAAGCAGGTTGAGGTCAGCAGTATGTATGAAATCTCTATCAAATATACTGAGGAGCCTCATTGCCTTTCTCAATATGATGGGACGTCTCAATGTTGCAGGAAGTGATAATTTTGTTCTAGGGTAAACAGGGTGTTGTGTTTTCGACAGGTTCTAGATAGGAATTATTCCTCCTATATAGGAATTTACATTCAGAACTTTGGTCCATGATTTTAGGCCTGTGAAGCCTTCCAGCCAGAAGATCTCCTCCCTGAAAGCAGGCAGTTGACCATCTCAGGAGGTGTGATTGCATTACTGTCAGACTAGTCTTAATGACTCCTCTGTGGTTAACACAATCAAGTGTTTCAGGAAGCTTGGGCTGCACAGAGAGAAAGCTGAAGACTCATTGCTTGAGCTCTGATCACCCAGCACCTTGGGGGCACCATCTTGCTGCTGTCTGACAAAACTGCTCTCAGACCTTGGCTTGCCCTGCACTTCTGCCATGCAGTGTGGAGGATGTCTCTCATGTACGCTTCTACTGACACTGAAAGACAGTCTTCTCTTTCATGGATATCCTAGGGGCCATATTTTTGTGTAGCAGTCACAGATTGCCTCCAAGGTATATTAATAACACTTGGCCACCAGTCTTCAGGCTAATCGTGCCTGGTCTAATAGCAAATTTGCAAATTTAACGGCTGAATTGTGGCAGCTTGTTCTGGTAATGTTGAATACCTTGTTCTTTGCTACATTCACATTGCATCTCACTCCCATCTGGAAATGATGAGGTATGTACAACTATGGTCTGGATTGGAAAGGAAGAAATTTTCCAGTCACACTGTCCAGTGTTAATGAGGAAACACTGGGAGAAAGGAATAAACTGTATTTTTCTTCTCCCTTGACAGGCAAATTCATTCCTCTTTTCTCGTTTCTGGATTCTCACAGTTTAAGCCTAATCTCCTCATCTGGTACCATTAACACATCTCAGTTTTAATTAGTCTCAGAGTGGCCTTCCTATCTGGAAGCATTTATGCATGTGTGTCTTTGCAGTGCTGCCTTGTAAGCTGGAAACATTCACAAAAGTTTTGTCTCTGATTAAATGATTCCTTTATTTTTCCAAGGTTATCTATAGCATGGAACTTCCAAGTTTATAGTGGAAGTATTTATTTCTTGTGCTGAATCTTTCCCTCTTTTTTAAGAGTAGGATAAAACAATCCAGTGTCTCTTTTTACTCCCACTCTGTGCAAGAACAAACATTGTCCAGAACTTCTACTGTTTGTTCAGATGTTTCTGACACTGTATTCAACAACTTTTTACCTTCATGTGTGGGTGGGCAAGCTCCTGCGAAGACATCAGATACATCTTAAGGAGGGAAGGGAAATCACAGCATAATGCTGAGCTGGCATATGCCTCTGCCTGTGTTGGCCCAGGGATTTCCCAGGCTGGTTCTCCGGTCATCTGCCCCCAGTGCCATTCTTCCTTCCTCTGTGTGCTGCGTTTTCTTGAATGGCTTTTTGTTTTAGTGCAAGGAGCTGGCAGCGACATGCTGATGATGTCATGAGAGAAACATCATCAGCTTGAGCAAGGGTGATGAAAAAGAAGGTTCAGCTAAACCCACTACATTTTCTTTTGGTTTATTTGGTTCATTTAGTCTTTTATTAGATGAAAAATACACTTCCAACTTCAGACTCCAAAGCAATTCCTAAACACTCTATCTAAGAACACTTTACTGTTCTGCAACTTGCTGATGAGTAAATGAGAAGAAAATCATGGCCTAAAGAAAATGCCAGGCACAGGAAAGAACAGAGACACAGGAAAAGTAAAGGAAAAATACAGCAGCAGGAAAAAAGGTACAAATCACATGAATGATGCTTCACAATTGTTCTTAGCTTAACTTACTCCTGAATGCAAAATTAGCCTCAGCCTTCAAAGACTCATCATGGAGTCATTTAGCTCTGGTCAATCTCAGCTTTCTTCTGAGCTATAAGGAGCTCTGTAGAGATCTCCAGCAACTTCTCTACTATGAGCACATAAGGGGATTGAGACTCCTAAGGATGAATTTCTGGAGTGTGGCTTGTCTCCATAATTCTTACAAAGACCTTTACTCAAGAGAGAGTATGAAGAATAGGTGCAGCTTAACCTAACTACATTCTCTATAAAGATTAGTGGGTAAAAGAATGAACATACCAGTTAATGACAGAGATGACAGCCTTGAAATGTTTGTACCCATCTAGCTGTTTGCACATTGAACCCCAGCTTTCCCCTTGCTCATAAAATGAATTTTTCATTGCTTGAACTCTGTGTGTTGAAAAACACAAGTCTCTGGGACAGTGAAAACAAACTGGGTTTTCTTTAGGGAGTGTGCAGTTGCCAATAGGTGTGATCTGTCCCTGCAAGGAGGCAAAAGGGCATGGGGATCGCTAATTTAGGAGTGGCATTGCTGCCCTGGGGTCTGGGTAATGAGATGGTGACTATTTCCTATTCTATTTGCATTGTGTTCATATCTGTAACTCTGATGCCGTGCAGATAGTGGGTTTTTCTCTAGAAGTCCTACTAAACTTGGTAGCCATGGTAAAGAAGCAATTATTTGTAATAAAGTAATTATTTGTGTGTTCTGCCATTTTTTAAAAGGTGTTTTCTTTCATTATCATCATGACCATGTGTGTTGAATGTATAATAATTCTGTATAACTTGGAATATCTTACATTTACCATGACTAATGGGTAAGATCAAGTAAAGAGGCTTTCCTGGGTAGTCATTCAAGGTAAAATGAGTAATGCCTAGGCACTGCACCACACAGGTCTCAGCCTTGTGGTTTTCCATCTGTTGGTTTAAATCACAGAGCTTTAAGGTCAAGCAGATCTCTGAAATTTGATTCATTGTATTAAAATCAACTCTGTCTATGTCAGACATTTTAATTGTGCGTACACAGATACTTGTGCCTAGAGAGATAAAATATTAAGCACATAATGAATAATGCAGCTGCCTCACAGCACTGTGATCTTTATGTGAATAAAGAAGCCATAAATTGCCTAGGTATTGAACTGGCACAACATTTGCTGGTTTAATTTGCCAGTGATTTCTGCAGTGACAGTTTATGCAGAGGCAAGTTGGATGATGTAATGTTGAAAATGGTATGTTTTTTAGAGAAGAAATGGTATTTTCCCATCTCCCAGTGCAGGAACAGGGCTGTGCACTTGCCTTTTCCTTGACAGCTAACACAGCTGTGTGGACAGCCAATGTTTAATGTAGCTCTGCAAATCACTGGGGAGAGGAGAAGTCAATAGGTGGAGACACCCATGTGAAATTACATCTTGAGCCATGGAAATAAAATAGACAAACCCTTAGGTAAAGAGCTTTTCAGCAGTGACCTTTGGTTTCTATGCTTTTTCTTTGGGGATGCATTTCACTTCTTTCTCTAGCCACACAATGCCACTGTCTCTAGCTAACTCTGCTGGTTTTTCTGTTGAGCTTCAGCTACCCATACCATTCCTTCCTTGCCTTTCCTCCTTCCTGTCACTAGTATAACCTAGCCTGCTGGCTGCAGTCTGACCTCTGGAAAAGGTTGCTTTTTTCCTTCAATTCTATTGCCTGAGGATGCATTTTTTCTTCCATTTTTAGGAAAAAATAGATGCTTCCAAAATTTTTCTGAAAACATCTCTGCTGCAGAAGTTGCAGTTACATGGAGGTTATGTCCTTTAATCTTCAGGATTAAGGTGGAATTTTCATTCCCATTTGCCTTGCAGAGAACTGAGCCCTAGCACAGACCATTTCTTCTTTAAAGAAAAAACTTTAAAACGGGAGAATTTCACTTTTAAAATTAATCACCATGGCAACCTTTACAGCGAGTTTCCAAACATAGGAAGTTGCCTTTAAGAAGCATCCTCAGCTAAGAGAAAGGTGAGTTTTTACAGCTTCTAGCAATGTTCCCATAGAATATAAGGTTTTACAAGAATCAGTTAGAAGGACTTTTATATGCAAAAGGAAGTTAAAAGATCCTGGTGATTTTAATTTTTTTTTTATGAGGCTGCTGCATGTTAACTAATCTCATCATAATGCTGGCTTAAAATAGACTTGGAGAACTAGGTAGAACCTGGTGATATACTTGTGATATATACTTAGATTTCATCTAAGTAGATATTTAGTTAACAATTTGCCAACATTTCTCTCACACTTAAAATATTATTTTTCTTTTTTCTACCTCTGGACTGCCTTTTCATGCATATTCAGGACCTTAGTGGGAAATGTTTTTTAAATTGGAAAGGAAAATGAGGTAACAGAATGGAGCAGGAAAAAACAAGTTGTTTATGCGTTAAAAGAAGAAAATCCTTCACACATTCCAGTTCAGCGAAATGTAACTTTAGCAGTCATCTCTTATTTCTCTCAGTACTCAGATGGATTATTTTATGTCCTATTTTTGATATATATTAGATCCAAGGAATATGAACAAAATATGAACAAATTTTTTTCGCACTGGAATTTGCCCAGTGAACATTATAGATCAGATGAAATCTTGATTCTCCCTGAAATAGTAACTCTGGTGTGTCGTTCTGAAATAACCAAAATAAGAGCATTTTAAAATTAAACTTTCTATGTCCAAAGTAGTTGTGAGACTGGGAGAAAGAGCTTACATCCAGAGAACCTCAGTCTCAGGGCAGATTTTCAGGTCGGAGGTTGAGGGGCTGGCAAGAGAAAGCCTTTTTCAATGGAATTGCAAAAATACCATGAAAAATTAAAAAAAAAATAGCCATCCAATTTGCTCCACCAAGGTTGAATAGAATGATCCAAAAGTGTACCAAGGGGTGTAGAAGTGTTCCTACACTGCATGTAGGAAGCAGGAGGGCAGGTCAGAAGAGGACTTTCTTTCCTCCTTTCATGCAATCTGTAATTGTGAGGCCCTGGGCTGCCCACAGGAGGCTGCCTGAGCTGCACTACTGGAGTCTGGAGTGGGGATGGTGGGCTTTGTCCATGAGCTCACGACCCAGATTTATTTATTTAGCTATACGGCAACAGTTCACTTGTATTTCACTGGCCTTGTTCCCTGCTTGAGAAAAGCAAGCTGGTTCAGCTGGGATTAGAGCTAGCTGCTGCTGTAAACACTCCAGTACTTCTCCATGCACTGCATATCTGGAAGAAACAGATTATAAAGCACCTCTGAGCAGGAGAAAGTTTTAGAAAGACTTTTAAAAATTTATTACATTAATGTAACAAGTCATTTAAAGGTGACAGCCTTAAGTTCAATACCTGAGTAGCTCAATTAAAAATAAGCACAGTTAAAAATAAGCCCAATTACTGCATTACTCATGTTATGTAATATCTTCAGAAAAGTTTAACTTTTAGAGCTAAGTTAGCAGCAAAGCTATTAACACTTATCTGAAATGCTCTTTTGAGATATTTCTGACTTCATTCAGTGGTATTTTTATTTCATGTGAAATGTGGGTAAGTAAAAGGTTGCCTTTTGTGCTTTAGTGATGGCGGATAGGATAGTGTGATCTGAAGGGTTGTTTTCTCTTATGTGTACAGTGTCCTGTCAAGAGCTTTATATTCCATTCCAGAGTCAGCTGAAGCTTGACAAGGTGTTAGGTCAACAAGCAGTACATTTGCAAAATACCATTGAGGCTTGGGATGGTGTCTGCAAGAAAGCTGATAGTGGCTCATGCCAAGTGACTGCAAGCTGAACAAGAATCTTTCAAAAAAGTGACTGTTGTGGATTACTGTGGCCAAGTTTCTGAAAAATTGGCTGACAGGTTGACCATATGCAGGCCAGCAGATGTTCTCCTTCCCCATCGCCTCTGAGAGATGGGATTATAGCTGGGTCACAGTCTTTCTCATACCGTCCACCAGCACATACTAAAACCTAATGCAGAGTCTTTTTTATTGAGAAAATCATATTGTACTGCATTTGCAGACAATGCATGTTCACTTCTATTGAAAGGATGAACAGTAGACTTTGTGCATCATAAATAACAATTACAGTTTTAGAATAAAGGGGATGAGATGAAATGAGCTGTGCCCTAGCAAAATAAGAGAGGAAAAAAAAGGATTTTCATACATTTATAGTATCTTGCACTTGTGAAAATGAGAAAGAAAACAGAGAAAACATTCAATTTGCATGAATTAAGAACATCTATGGTCTTTGAATTCATTGAATGTGAATTTAGAGTCAGTGAAAATTATCACCAAATTCTAAATTGCAGATATTCAGAGACTGGATTGAGGCAACAGCTTTGAGATATTTTCTTTTGATTGAAGATAATATAGAAAACATTTTGACATATACCATTAAATTCCAAGGAGGAAAAAAACAGTTATGGAACTGATAGGGGCACCAAATATCTCAAGTATATTTGGACAGCAATTTTTAGGACTTACGAATGTTTATGAATCATCTTTGTGTTTGGCCTCATGTTTTGGTTCTGATATATTTGTCGATAAAATGGATTGTTAACTGGAAGACTTGAAAGAAAAATAAAGAAAGGCGCAGTACTGTCAATGATTACACTGTTTTTATCTTGACTGGCTTAGATTTTTTTAAAAGTCCCGTAATGAAAAAATGCATTTTGAGAGGAATAAGTTTTCACAGCTGCAAAGGCAGAAGCAAACCCAAAACCCAGCAGTGTTTGAAAAAGAGAATGTGTCACAATCAGTTCCTTGCCGTGGCTTGGTCACTGAAGGTGTTATTGTCAGAAGTCATTAAATGATGACCAAGCCCGGTTTTCAACAAGGAGAGTTGCCACACAAGGAGATGGAAAACGTCATTAACATTATCTGGAATTAGAGAAAATTCTATCAGATTATATTCTTATCTAATATTAATTTTCTCACACTTCGTCCACTTCAGCTCTAACTCCTCTACATATTTTACTTTTAGGCAGACAGTATGCTTTATTGATTGAGGCATTAAAATCATGTATGGAAATTTATTTCCAGATTTCTGTTCATGTAATTGTAATTATGGCTGCTGTGATTCATCAAAAGTCTCTTGTTATCTGGCTCATATTGCATTGTAAATGAATAAAAATATTTCTGGTTGGTGGTTAACTACTCATAGAAATTTAGCAAGAATATTATTTCTAAATCCAGACTTTTCAGGATTTAGAATTGTGTTCATAAAGGGTTAGAAGGAAGAGATAAGTCCAGTGGGACCCATGGTTTTCAGTGCCATTTTGATTCTGTAGATCAGATATAATGTGAAGAGGTAGTCTAGGCTCTTTCTTTCAGGGAGTATATAAAACAGCTCCATGGAGTTATGTCTAACCAGGCTTCTCCCTTGGGAAGGAATGAGACAGGTGGATTGTTTGGTTACTTTTATGTTGATGGGACTTGGGCAGGGGGGTGCTTCTTGTTAACAAAAATGCATTTTGCGTGTACCAGGTTTGATGCTAAATTTGTTTGGGTTTCTTTTTTTCACTGTCCAGCTGCCCATCAGTTTCTATAAGCTTAATTACCCTACTAGTAGACTATTCTCTTGGTTTCTCAATAGAGCGCTGCCCATGTATTTGAGTTTTCTTGTTGTGGATGTTGTATCATCATAGGACCAGAGTACACACCCACTTTTAATTGTTCAGATGCTGCATGTTGTTCAAAGACAGACCCAGATATGATATGCTAAGATCTTCTCAGAATCGCTTCAGGACTTTATAGGCAATTTTGGTGATGAAATTTCAGTTTAGGATTTGTTCATGAAGATTGTGTTCTACACATCTTTTGGTGAAGCTACTAGGCTGTGGACAAAATGGTTCTTCTGAAGAGAAACTGACTCTCTTCCTGAACTGTCTGTTGGTTTGAATTGTCAAAACCACTGTGATATTCAGAACAAATTCAGCATCATTTTCAGACAGGAATGTTCTTAAAAATACAATTTTCAGTATACTTGCAAAATTTGCAAGTATAACTTAGAGATATTTGTAATACTTTTTACATATGTAGTGAGATTTTTGAAAATATTCTTTTTTACTCTCTCTTGGTGGTTTTTAAAATGAATGAACAGTAATGGGACATTGAGTGTCAGGGATATGAGTGAAAAAAGGAAAAGTTTTATGAAAGAAAATTCAGGAATGCCCTTTCACTGAGAAGATGTCAATCACAGGAGCTAAATTTAGGCACAGGTTTCTTTTATTATAGATCCTTTCTATAATCAAGCTGGTTTAGGTGGATTCAGAAAATTTGTGTCTTCTGTGCCTCCTCTTAAAAAGTGGGAACATCAAATTAATATGCAGTGTTTTATGTAGTGCATAAAACATACCTGAAAGTCTATCTTGCATACTTCACATATTTTTCTGAATTGCTAACATAGCAGAAAATTGCTAATGAAAGAGCAGTAGGCCTTGCCTTTGCACAAGGCTGTTTTTCAGTAAAGGAGTTAGAGCATGGACTGTCTTTTACAATAACAAACCTGTTAGAGACTTTACATCCTACAATGTAGCCACTGAGATTTTATAGTCTCCTACCATTTCTTATCATTCTGCTATAAAGAGCTCAAGAAATTCAAATGGTATTTATAAGCAGAGAGCTTTATTCCATCTCTATGGAATCTGCCAAACTCAGACAAACATTATGTGTTTACTGTTGTCTCTCAGAGTTTATTAGTCTTCCACCAGAAATACAGCCTAGCTAAGAAGAATAATCAAGACCTGTGCTTTGTTCTATCCAGATAAGCGTAAGCTGAGAACAATCAACTGGATGTCTATGAGGAACATGTGTGTAAACATAGCAGATTTACATATTCTTTTCAGTGGTATTCTGTTATTGTTAATGGTCTGAAGTATTGCCAGAAAGATGAGGTGGCAGATGAACGCAGATTTTCATTGGCATCTGCTGCACACTACGTCTGCCACCTCTTCTGGGGATCTCCTTCGCTTTATGACCATTCAGAAAGCTTGGCACCACAGGCTTTATTACAACCAAAATCATTACTTGCCAAAGGGAGCGTGATGAGAACCAATGATGCACCACAGAAAGACAAGTAGTACACATGCCTCAGCATTTCTGGTAAAACTGGCCCTTGTTAATAGTTCTGCCTTGGGAGAACCTGATGGCAGACATAGGTGCTGCAGCAAGCAGGGCTGTGGAGGCTGGTGCTTCTTCCTTGCAGAGCAATGCCCATCCAGGCTCTGATGGAACCTGCCACAGCACATCCTTCCAGCCCGTATGACAGCCTTCCCCAGGAGGGGTGGGGGGCTTCTGGGCCTCCTCCCAGTGGGGATACAGCACCAAATCCTGCACACATGAGATGCTAAAGCCTGGGACATGCCCACAATGGACAGTTGTTTCAAAGGGCAAAAACCATCCCAGGCATTGGACTTGACCCAACACTTGTGACCTCTTTACTCAGATATGCATCTGTCCAGATCCACGTTTACTTGAAAAACATTTTAGTAAAGTTTATACTTGGCTACAACACCATCTATAAGATAATTTTTCCTATTTGAGGGATGGACAAGTAGAAGTAAATTTCATTGTCTTAAAACCTGCCCCTGAAGATATTGGCTGTGTAATTTCAGTGATAATATATCATCAAAGTAAAAGTCAATTGATGTCAACTGTGAGCACGGAGCATTTAGCCACCAACCTTGTAGAAGGCCCCATAGCTGGGGCTCTAGTACAGGCTGGGTGAAGGCTGGAGAGTGCACTTGATCTGCTGCCTGAGGGTGCCCCAGAGAGTGTGACCTGAGCCTGGCACTGGAACAGCAAGAAGGCACTGATGGCAGACCAGTCCCCTGGAATAGGATGCAAAAAGAGAAAGTTAAATTAAGCCTAGTTGCTGTGCTGAAAATTGTTACTATCTGTGCCATGGAGCAGACACATTCAGATATATCCTGAGATATCTTCTTTTCCCATCTGTGAAGTCTCCTGAGGTTTTTGCCGTGTTCCACAGATGATGCCTCAGATTGATGGCACTGTTCTGCATTATGGAGAATATCTGATTAAATCAGATAAAATGAGACTTGTGATATTTGCAATGTAGCAGTTGACATTCAGGCAGCAAATTAAAATGGGGGGAAAAGAGAATTCTCTGCTTTTAAATCTACCTACACTTAGAACACACGTGCATGCTTAGTGTTGCTTTTCATCCCTTTGGCTAGTAAAAAAACATCTGGGATTTGACTTGGTGCTTTGTCTCACAGAGCACTGTGGTGTGCCCCAAAGTTTGTACCAGGTATCACTGCTCTGTGTGCCATTACCTTTTACTGTATGGATAAAAAGCTCAAAATCAGTGCAAACAGGTTTAATGAGAATGCTCTTGATCTTGAAGATCAGAATAGTAGCTACTTGCTAAGAAAGAAAATGGTTTTAAATGCAGTGTTTACAACAGATGAAAGTAAGTTTTAAATCATCTCAGTGTTGAGTCTATTTTCAGCTAGTAAATGCTGTGCATATATAAAAAATGAATAAAACAAGATTTACTGCATGGCTTCCAAATCAATAAGAGGCACTTAAGGAGACAGTTTCAATCTTCAATTATTTTTTTTTAGGAAAAACTGCCTCAAAGAAAGAAGTATTGACATGAAACATGAAGTTGTGACAGAAACTATGAATCTATTGTTTTTTGTATGATCCTACATTCATTCTAATGCAAGTCTATTCCACTTGATTATAGAAACAGTGAATCAAAATCCAGAATATCCAATCCACAGAAATTCTAATATTCTTGCTTCCCATTCCCCCCTTTGAATTTATTTTGAGCACTTTTTTTATATAATGCTTAAAATATTTCTATCAGAATTTGCTTCTGGACAGTTGAAATATTTCATCTTCATTGGACTTATTGTATTCATTGTATTTTGTTATATTATTTCACTTTGTTTTCCTCTCTGGTTTGAGGGTTTACGGTTTTAATTATTTCTTACTATTTGTACATTAAAGTAATATTAATTGATGTTTGGCAATATAGATGGTGTTTCAATAATTGAAATGATAATTGTTTCTTTGGCTTGCTCAGAGGTAACTGGTATTCTGCTTGGTAATTTGTATTCTACTTTTTGTATTCTAATCTTTTAGATTACATTTTCCAAGAGAATCAAGTTGCTACAC
>VZTZ01043969.1:0-12146 GCA_013400955.1 Drymodes brunneopygia
AGAAGAGAAGAGAAGAGAAAAGTTTATGCATGTGTTTGTGACTTATTTGGTGCCACAGAGAAAACAGAAACAGGCAGTGATTTGTGTGCTATCTGATAGGGTATAAACCGATTAAAGCTGTTCCTACAGGTAGGGCATTCAAAATATCATTCCTGAGTGGATTCTCTAATGTCTAACAAGGGTGGACCTAACATTGCTGTCTTTCTTTCAACAAAATCTCCAGCTCCAGTGCAGTACTGGAGCTGTTTTCCTGCAGCTTACAAGAGCTGCATGTCTTTCCATCTACAGTCCTGCTGTCAAATGTGATTGAATTTGGCTAATGGCTTCCAGAGTTACCAGGCAGACAGACACACAGACATGCACACACGTCCTGCCACACAGCATCGTCTCATGAGCCAAATTTCCATCAGAAAGGAAACTTATGGAAAGCAACATGACCAACTCCCCCTTGATCACACTCCAGGTGTGAAGCACTGGTCTGCACCCACATGGAAGACCAGACTTTGCCAAGAGCCCAGCAACAGGCAGCCCAACAGCCCTCATTTAGCTGTGCGTCATGCCATGCCAAAAGCAGCTTGTTTTCCTTTGTCACTGCTTAAGGAAGAGTCTAGAGGTGTCATTGACTTTCCCTTTTTGTCACACCCAGCAAAGCCAGTGTGGCAAAATAAAACTGGAAGAGCACGCTACATGTGTGGTTTTTTTTGTTGTACCTATGGCATAGACTGAATTTCAGAGGCCGTGTTTTGGAGTCTTTCTCTACTCTCGGGGGAAATGTCGGCACCTCGGAAAGGCAATTTGGATGTTACATGAACTAAACATGAGTTTTTCAGTCAGATATCAGAAGGAAGAAGAGTTGAATCCTGCTCAGAATGTGGGGATTTGGGAGTTGGGGTTTTTCTAAGCTGAGGAGGGCCCCAAAGTCATCAAACCCTGCCACCCTTCCTCAATCCACCTGATTCTTTCGATAGCTCTCTGACTGTGGATGTCAGCTTTTATCAGAGACAAAAGAAAATCTGAATGGCAACAAAACTATGCTGGGAATAAAACTGAAGTCTATTAAGAAAAAAAAACCCAGGAGGAGAAAAAAACCCAACAATGCACACTAAAATATTCCATATGCTCTTATGGTGGGTTGCCCTCGGCACATAGAGAAAGATTGTAACTAGGCACAATCTGATAAGGCAGAATGCAAGTGCAAGCTACTAGGCAACCACCAAAAAAAAGAGGAAGAAAATGGACAGAATCAGCATACACACAAAAAAGAATAAGGTAGAAGACAGAGGTGAAGCTGAGCTTCTGTGCATAAAATGTCACTGATCGTGGAGGACCAGATGTTAATAAAACTTTTCAGGGGTTTCCAAGTGAGGCCATGACTGAGGCTGCAGTCTGGATGCTGCACAACAATGCCTCTTGTAGTCTAGCTGGTTTTCTTTCCCTTTTCCTTGCATGATGGAGAAACACACGCCGACCGCATAATCACAAGGCACCTCCTTCTCCCTGTCTTTGTAGATCTCACCCCAGTGTCAAGCCTTGTCATTAATAGAAGCCTTGATCCTGCAGTATGAAGCACGCACAGGATGGCTGGTTCTCACATGGAGAGCTTCTCCTTGCATGGAGAGCAGCTTTTCACCGGGATGCCAAGCAAGGGTGTTGCACTGCAAAGATGTCAGCCGAGGTCTGAAAGGCTGGTTTTGTTCCCAAATTTATGGCTTCCCAATAAAACTCATGTGTGTCAGCACATAATTAGAACTTAAGCACCGGTGGATCTAGACCTGAGATCATGAAGGACAGTTGCTGTTTCCTAGCACAAGAGGTCTGACTGCTGATTAGGAATTTGACGCACTACTGCAATGAATAATAATAATAATAATAATAATAACAATAACAATAATAATAGTTCACTAGATCTACGCTTGCAGCTCTGTTTCAAGCAGAGCTCCTATTGAAATCAAGCAGGCTTCCATGCATCCTGAGAAAGCGTGTCTCCTTACAAAATGGAAATGTGATCCTGCAGTCCTACCCTATGGTAGCAGTCAGGCCCAGGAACAGCGCCAAAAAGCTCAGCAAGATGAGCCTGTACAAGGGCCATTTTACATAAAGCAGGAGTAATCATGGAAACATGGCTCTCTGGATTGGAACCAAGCCCCTGAGTCACGGAGCGGGACCCCCCTGTTGTAGTTTCTGTAGAAACACAAAGCAACGTGGGAACACAGCCTCATTTGAAGAGACAAAGGGCAAAATCCCTTATTCTGGATTTTTAAGGCAAGCTCTTTCACACCAACCTGCTCTTTGGCTTTGAGCAAATCACTGTGCTTGCTTAAGTTTGTTGTTTTTTTAAATTAGTACCGAAAATGGGTTTCGACACATTTTTCCTCACGGGGGTGTTGGGTGGCTGAGTTAATAAATGCTTGCCAAGCAGTAGGAGATTCTCAGATGAATCTCACTTCCCCTGGATGTGTACCATGCTCATTGTGGCCATGTCTGAACACTTACACATGTATAATTAAGAAGGACCATGATAACACAAAGTGCAAAGTGCTGCTCCTTTCTCACTGCATAATCATGTCTTGGAGGTGGGTGGCCCAAGAGGGAAGCATTGCATCAGGTGCGACAGAGCTTGCTGCTGAGGTATGTTCTGAGAACAGTCAGTTTTTGTCTCTCACCGAATTGGGGCTCAGTATAACCTTTAGATTTTTCACTATATGCTAATTAAACCTTCCCTGGGCACTCAGCTATTCCCTCCAGCCCCTGCTTGCTTTCTGTGCACAAACCTTCTACAAGCCTACACAAGCACCCATCAGCTTTCATTATAATTTACCTGCAAAATCCGCACGCTCCTGCTTTCATGTAAAAAAAAACACAAAAAAAAAATCCTAAGATATAAAAACCATCGTGAAAGCCAGTGAAATAATCTGTTGCCTACAAATCAGGCCTGTGATGGTAGGAATTAGACCTCCCACATCACATTAGCTTGGAGGGCTCTCCCTTCCCCTTAGCCTGCAGTGGAATTCCCGTTCCTACCACCATGGTGGAAGCCAGCCCTGGCCCGGTGTCTGCATACCACCCGTCCTGTAGCTGCAGCCTGTTTACTTCAGGATTAAAAAATCAGGAGTGGGGGAAATGGTTGTGAACTAACAGCAGTCTCTTTGTCGTGTGTGGTATAGGCAGGGCAGGTGGAAGAATCCCACCTTGGTCGGAGGCCAGGCTGCATGGCCTCCCCATCTGTTGTCACCAGGAGCTGGGTGAGCTCAGGTGAGGAAACATTACAGAGAAGGAAAAGGCAGGCTGGGTAAGGCAGTCCAAAGAGGTAGGATTAATATGTCCCTGGCCTTAAATATCCTATATGATACACTTTTCTATGATAACTGCTCCACTGCCCTTAAGCTCTCACCGCAAAGAAGGTTCTTTATGATAGGTAGGCCCCATCACTAGTTATTCTAATATATAGCTGTGACACTATATTCTCTCAAAATGTGAAACTATATGCTGGTTTCACATTTTGCATTGCCAAAGATAACCTCATGTAGACAGCTCCAGTTATCATGAGATGCTTGCAAATTGGGGATAACTCCCACCTGAGTGGTACAATTCAAACCCACAGGGTCCTCTCAGAGGTGAGGCCCTTGCATGGCCCAGTGGCCATCCCAATGCTGTGAGGAGCACTGGGTTGTTCTTGCCACGAGGGCGTTGTTTCCTTTTCCTCATTCTTGTCACCAAGATGGTCACCATCCCAAAGGCTCCCATCATCATCCTCTGCCCTCGTGCACCAGCCTCCTGAAGGAAGAAGGGAAGGAGGAGAAAGACCATGAGCAGAGCCAGAGCTCCACATTCTGCCATCTGCAAAAATGAGGGCTTGAAAATACTGACTCAAGTCAGAGGGTGCCAACTCACCAAAGCCTGCACCGCGCCCTCTCTTTTTGGCATACCTGAAGCAAACACCAAGGAGTCTTCAAAATGAGGGCTGTGCAGTCATTAGGACCTAAGAAATGGCTTGCGGCACTCTGCCAAACTGGATACTGCAGCAAGAGCTTGGGGAAGGCTGGAGTCAGCAGAATGTTTTTGGAGAAAAGGTGCAGTAGGATCTCAGATATTTGAGCATTGCACACACTGAGGCTTCCTAGGGGACATGGCAAGCAGCAGGTAGATGGACAGGCAAGCAGCTTCCAGAGCCACATGCACTCATTGCCTCCTGCACATTCATCCACCACAGATACACCTTTGCAACAAAATCCTGAGGCAATTCAAATCGCAAAAACAAAATTCAGTGGTGAAGCCAATTAACTCCCCCAAAATTCCTACTCCAAATACTCCCCTAAATATACAGCCACATAGATTGCACAATACATTCAGTAGTAGCTTTCTTGCTGGAATCTTCCTGAGGAAAGAAAGATTGAGAAAAACAGAGCAGGAGCACACAAAAAAGGATAAACAATTCCATTTATGAGGTGGAATGGGGTACAGAAAATGTAGTAAAGGGATAGTTTAATCAAATTCAGGCTCCCTGAGGGGGATTCACTTCAGTCAGGGACAGAGCATGCAGAGACACAGGTTCCCATCCAGAGTCATCTAGGATTTTCCTAGGGACTGGATGGGAATCTTGGAGAACATGCTACAAAAAGGGGTTACATATCTACTGAGCCCTATTGTGTTCATTAGTGCCGTAGTTAATTAAGGAATTATTTTGAAGAATCCCAAAGTCTGTCAACAGGATATCAGTATACCAAAATCAGTCAGTTTGAGTTTTCCCACTGCACATGTTCACATCACGGGGAGGAGGAAAATACACACCACCACATCCAGGAGAAAAAAAAAAGACAGATCTATTCACCTTGGAAACTCCTGGGCACAGAGGATATACAGAACATGACCATGTGGATAGTCATTATAAAACAGACACTTGTGTTTCATGGATATAATGGGTCTACAAGGGCAAAGATGCCTGTTATTTTTTTGTGCATAGCTAATGAATTCAGTAAACGATTATGAAGAGTCAAAAGGTGTACTCATGGACCTGTTGATACAACAAGGTTTTATAGTTCTTCCCATTGAAGATCCAAGCCCTCACTTGGCCTACACTCACATTCAGAGCTCATACCTCACTTGTCTCATTGGATATTCCATAGGGCAGGAGGTCAGGGGCCTGCCAATGCCCAGTGGAAAAGCACTGACCGCAGCAATGTAGCCAGGTTCATGAACCCTTTTGATAGCTGCATATTTTTCCCTTGTGGTTTGCCAGTAAAGGAGATACCTTCTCTGTGATTCCCAGCTATGAAATGGTTGGCAGTTCTCTGACAAATCAAGCTCCTCACTTATAATCCTCCCCTTTTCAGTTATCCAAAAGTCAGATCATTATTTTCTATAACGGGTAATGGCTGCTTGCCCGAGGGGCAAGTTGTGATCTCCTGGGCTTGCCATGTAACTAATAAGTAATTGGTGGTTTAGGGATACTGTGAAGTCTTCTGTTTTTCCTGGAAGACATCAGGCAAGACAAGAGAAATTATTTCTAATGGTGAGTGTATTAATCACTGAAAGAGGAGAATATAAGAACTGCTGACAAATATCAACCTGTAAAGAAAAAAGCTGAACCTGTCTTCAGACACCTCGAGAAGTGAAGGATTCACTTCCCTCACCCGTGAAGTTCCTTTTCATGTTATTTTCTGCACTTTCTCTTTTTTTCAGGAAAACATTATACATCCTTCCATTCTGCTCTCTACACACCCTTGTACCACCTCCATCCGGAGGTGCTCAGTCAGCTTTCAGTAGTGCTGGGGGAACCATGACCAGTATCTCCCCATTCAGGGTCTTCAGCCAGCAGCAAGCCAAAGGTAGGCAGCAAAGGCAACTGCCTTCAGAGACACCCAGCTCAGCAACCTGAGGGGCTCACATAACCTCCAGCTAGAAACACTGCAACACTTCTGAGCCGCCCAGGACCTCGTCTGCAGGGACGGGTTTGCTGCGGGTTTGCTGCGGTCTCTTGCCACCTTGCCGTACATAAATCAAACATAATTAAAGACATAATCAAACGGATTCCTGAAAACAAGCCCCGACTGTAAAGTTTCGTTACAACCCCTAACACACCTGCTAGCACAGCAGCTATCGCCCGGCTGTGCTCTATCAAAGGTGCAATAACACGGCCGTATCCTGCGAAAGCTCCAGGGGAAAGCTTGAACAGAAAAGCCTTCACAGTCTTAAGGCAAGGAAAATATTATTGCACTTCCACAAAGCAGCTTCCCTTCCTCCAGAACAACCACCTCAGGACTTTCATCTCAGCGAGCTCTTGGCATTTATTATTTTAGAGCTTTTTCGCATTGAGAAATGATTATTTTCTTTCTTGCTCCAAGATCACTCTTTATTGTTAGTTAAATAAATAAAATGGATGGAGAAAATAGCAAATGCTTCGCAAAAGTGTGTTTCGTCAAACTGTCTGATCCTGGGGATCCCAGGTATTTATTCAACATGGAAAACCTACTCAGCTGGATTTATATATATATTACATATACACATATAAATGCACACTCACACACACATCTATATCTCATAAGTGTATGTACATTCATGTGATGGCTAATATCAAGTCTCTCTCTCTCTTCGCTGCTGAACGTGATCATGTTTCTTGAGTACAGACCTAAAGTCTGTCTCTTTCATAGGTAACAAAGAGGGAAAGTCCCAGAGACTTCCATTGATTTCATTTCCCTTGAGAAATTTAAGTTTTGTCTGCAAGAGTGGCAAGCACTTCACTGGGAAAGGAAAGGAAATGAGATCATGTTCCCATCTGCCTCACTCTGTGCTTCTCTAGCAAAACTTCTCTGACATACTCTGGGGAGATTTCTATGGATTGCAAGCTCTGAAAAAAAAAAATGATCCTAGGTTTTGCAAGAACTTAGAATAATTCCACACACATCCCTGGATATACCATCGCTTCTGGAGCATCCCTTAGCACCATGTGACTCCCTGATGCCTTTCAAACCCAAGGGCTGTGCTTTCATGGAGCAGAAGAATATTTGGTTTTTATTCACCCTTTGATCAAGACCAGCTCCAGCAGCAGCAGGCAGTGGGTTCTGACAGCTTCCCTTTTGGATCTGACCCATTTTGGGTACTGGTTTCTGCAGTAAATATCCATGCATGCTTTAAGGCATGTTTTTGTTCCTCATCTATCTATTCACTCAACAAATTAGCACAGTCTAGTCTTATGCAAATCAGAGGTTCGATTTCCTTGTGTACATTGAAACTCTTCCTCTGCCTTTACCAGTCAATGCACAGCTACTGTTATTTTCCTGCTCAGATGAGTTTTCATGGCTCGCTGCAGGCTGTAGAAGTGAATACATGGGAACACAATCCAAGTCAGCTAAGCATGTGTTTTAGCACATACAGAAAGTAAAACATGGGGACAACAAAGAGACAGGAGCTGGAGGGAGAAGAGAAAGGGTCGGATTCATTTGCTTTCAGATGACAGAAAGCAAAACATAAATAAAGAATTAAAAATTTGATAGTTGGAGAAGAGAGAGTACAACTAATTACCCACACGCAAATGCAAAATGACAGCTCCACACTCAATGCCCTTAAAGAGAAATGGAGGGTACCCTTCACATGTGAGAGCAGAGTAGGGGAAAAACAACATGTTATTTCCTTTCAGTAGCACCTAGACATCATAGAATCATATAGGTTGGAAAAGACCTTTAGAATCATCAAGTCCAACAACTGCCAATCCCACAAAACCATGTCTCTCCCTAAGTGTCACATCTACATGTGCCAAAAAGCATGGATCAGTTTTCCAGACAAAAAGTAGAAACCTGTTTATGGTGTTCACAGAAGGCATGGAGAGTGTAGAAATGAGGGGAAAAAATGGAGGAAAACTTTATGAGGGCAAAAGAGGGATTACAAGGAGGCAATCCCACAGCAGCCCATGGACTGGATCCTACAGGCCCTAAACTCCATCTCCAGACCCTGACCACTGGACAATAAAACCTGCTGCCCAACTGCTGTTTTCAACTGATTTCAGTCAAGGTAAACTGGGGCCTGACTTCCATGAAACTGTAATTGTGTCAAGGGAATTGTAACATGTCCTTTGCCAGCACAGTTAAAACACCCTAACAGATGTTATTCCGATGACAGACATCAAAATAAGTAGATAGATTAACTGACAGATAGACAGAAAGAGAGTGAAATAAGGAAAATACAGGCAGGGAGGGAGAGAGATGGATAGATAGATGAGCAGGAAGAGCTGGGAATATAAAAGATTATATAGATAGATAGACAGATCTTGGCATAAAGCACTCACATCAAGGTGCAGTTGGCAGCCCTGATTTAATGCATCGTTTGCTCAAAGTGCTCATCTCCCTCCCTGTAAGTAAAACGAAGTTGTTTGTTATGAGTTACAGAACAAATCCGTGTGTGGGCTCCCTCGGGGTCATAGGATTGCATGAGGTGAAGGGCCTGATCCTGCCAAGTTCCCAGCACCTTCTCTCCCTCCTGAAGCACAGGGTGAAGGGATGATGCTCAGCATCAGCACCCAAAATGCCAAACGCCCTGAGAGCCCTGGCCAGTGCTGGAATGAGCGCCAGGACACGGGGAGGAAGGAAGGAGGGTGGATCATGACTTACCTGCATCATCTCATAACCTGCCTCAAGATGTATTCAAATTATAAATAAGTAGTAAGATTCCTTCTGTCAACACATTTCAATTTAGGACTTCTGGTTTGGCAAACAGTTTCACAAGAAAGCTTCTTACAATACTCAGGACGCTGTGAACACAGAGGACTCATGGCCACTCTTCTGCATCACAGAGCACTCTTTTCCAATTTCACCTGAAAAATATTTCATGTAATTTGTTTAAACTTTGAGGCTCTCAGGAGGCTGCCTACCCTTGATTTTCATTTAAAGCAACTATACCTTGTTTTTGCACTGCATTAAACCCCAAGCAGTAAGGCCTTTCTGCCAATCCTAAGCTATAGCCTAACACAATGTTTTAACAAAGACAGCTTTATGCAAAGCTTGGAGCTGGGGAAAAGAAACAATGCAAATAAAAGACTGTAATTTTCCTATTAAATAATCTTGGTTTATTCTCCCTGACTCCTCTGCTGTTGGTCCCTATCTGCTGGCTTACCTCTGCTTTGTTTTAAGCTTGGTGTAAAACTTACCTCGATTTCAATGAGAACAAATTTTCGCAGCCTCAATAAAAACTTGAACAGGGCTGAACTAACATTAGGTCTTCACCCAGAGGGTGGTTGGGCACTGGAACAGTCTCTCCAGGGACGTGGTCATGGCCTCAAGGCTGCCAGAGCTCAAGGAGTGTTTGGACAATGTTCTCAGGCACATGGTGGGATTCTTGGGGTTGTCCTGCGTGAGGCCAGGAGTTGGATTTGATGATCCTTCTGGGTCCCTTCCAACTCTGGATATTCTATGATTTTGTGATTCTAGTTTAGGAATGAAGATTTCGTTTTGCCCTCTTTGCATCCGTGAGCCGGACCTGTTCTCAGTCACCCACAACAAAGATTCAGTCTTTACACTCAGGATGGCAAGGCTGGGGGAAGGCCCCACCTCCAAACCCACTCAGGAACAAGAGCCATCCTGAGCCCTGCAAAAGCATGCTGGAAACCTACCCAGACCAGCCAGCCCTCTGTGGTGTTTTCAGCACATCCTGCTTCTTGTTCTACCTTGGAGGAGTGAAAATGAAAATATGAATATACATCCCAAAACCTCAACATAGTTTTGGTGCAAGGGTGGGGAAGGCAAAGCTGTGGTTTTGTTTGCATTGCACATCCATGGAAAGTTCAGTTGTGTTTGTTTTTTTTCTTTATTTTTGCCTGATTACCAGTGCCTGATTACCATCTGTGAAATGTCCCAGACAAGGCAACATTATGACTTGGAGAGTGCCATTTATCCATGGAAAAAAAATCATTATTTCTTAGCCATAGTTGCCTGTGTCTGAATTCTTGACCACTTTACATGGACAGACAACCCCAACAGTGGTGCAGAATCACCTATTGTGATTTGAGGAGGAAACACACTCCAAGAATTTCAGTTTTACTCCTTGCTTGGAAAAAATGATGGTCCTGATATCTCCAACAGGGTCACATAAAATCCTGCATTCATTTTATGGTAATAGCTTTCTTCCCTCGGCACTGTGTGGCAATGCTTAATTAACAAATGCTCAGACCTGAGGAAAGACATGAAAGATTGGAGATATTTGAGGTGTATCACCAAAACTATTTTCAAAGAGGTCACCAGTGGTGATTCACTTCAGAGAATTACTGCATTTTCCAGCAGCGGGGCCAAGCATAATAAGTGCAGAGGAAAAAAATACAAGAGTCAAAGCAAAGCAAAATGAGAAGTTTGATGGTTTTCATTTGGTTTTAATGAAACAAACAACAACAACAAAAATCATTTGAGTCAGCTCAAAACATTTTCTTCATCTGAAAATGAAATGTTGAGTATCATTTGGTAGTAATTTTAAAGTTTTCTTTCTTATCTCTTTCTTTTAATATAAATTAGGTCAATCCTTCAAGGAAAATGCCATCTGGAAATGAAAAATGCTAAGAGGTTCAAATAGTTATTTTTCATAAAGGAAGCATTTATCCTAAAAATACCCATATGCCATGATTTTTTAACACGTCCCTTATTTATTTTGGTGACAAATTTCTTCAGCAAATTCAAGCAGTGTTTAGTCCCTGGCAAAAATGTTCTGTTTGTTAAAATATATATATTGCCCTCCACACCATAGATTACAAAGTGCTAATTGCTTGTCACCAAAAGCTGAATTCAGTAAGTGAGCATGAAACAAGACAGTGTTCCCAATCATCGCCAGTGCTCTGGCAAAAATACCCAGCAAGTAACAGGCTCTGTATCAAACCAGACCAGAACCAGAATGTGCTTTGTGGCCATTATCCTTGGGAAGGGGCTCACAGACAACATGATGCAGGAATTCAGGCAGGAATTCAGGTTCACCACTAGGCTCATACAGGTCTACAATAACCTGCACACTGACAAGCTTGTCAAGTGTCAAGAGAAGGCTACAGCCCACAGCCCTCATATTTTCTCTGGTGGTTCTCTTAGCGTAAGGGCCAGAGGAGGTCATGAAGATGATTAGAGGGATAAAACTCCTCTCCTATACAGAAAGATTTCAACAATTGAGTTTGTTCAGACTGTAGAAGAGGAGGCTCCAGAGTGACCATATTGCAGCTTCTTAATACCTGAAGGGGCTACAAGAGCTGAAGAGGAGCTGTTTACTAGAGCATGGAGTGATAGGGCAAGGGGGGTATGGTTTTAAATTGACAGAGGGCAGGTTTAAATATTAGGAGGAAGAAATTCTTTACAGTGCTGGTGAGGCTCTGGCAAAGGCTGCCCAAAGATGTTGAAGCAGCCCCATCCCTGGAAGAGTCCAAAGCCAGGCTGGACAGGGCTTGGAACAACTTGTTATAGTGGAACTAGATGGTCTTTAAGGACCCTTCCAGCCCAAGCCAATGTATGAATGTTTGGAAATGTAACAAAATTATCACTTGTCCAATGGCCATTTGGACATTTCTCCTATAGAAGCATCTCTCAGCTTAGTAACTGGATATTTGCCTACCTAAAAAAATGGTGATGGGTGCGGGAAATATTGGAGTGTTGGGGGTTTTATCTTTTTCTTGAAACCTTGGGGTCAAATCATGCCTGTTCCACTTCTGAATATATGCCATTAAAAAGGGGATTTTTTTTTTTTTTAATACAAAGTGCTGTTACTCTGAGTGTTCCATACAAGGTAAGGTTTATTCTTCCTAAAGGCTTTGGAGTACTTTTGGCTGAATGGCCACGTGTGTGTCATGTTGGATGCTGGATATTTTGCCCCCAGGGTAAGGGGCACAACCCACGTATTTATGCATGTGCTAAGGCACAGTAACCCTGACCACCCTATCAGCCTATCTCTCTATCAGCACCTCCATCTGCCCGTATATTTTATCTCATCATTCTCTATTTATTTATATTGCCATGATATCTGAGATCCTGCCTACACTCAGCTGCCAACATCTCGAGCTCGTGTGCTGCACGGGAGGGGAAGGCACGAGGAGGGAGTGCAAGGCTCAGCCTGGCCAGACATAGTTGTATAACGAAGGCAGATTTGCCTCTACAAAGTGCAAAATCTGTGTGGGTTTGCCCTTTTTTTTTTTTTTT
>VZTZ01044028.1:0-17135 GCA_013400955.1 Drymodes brunneopygia
CAGAAATAGGAAAGAAAATGTTTTTATGCCTTCAGAGATGGTGAAAGCAAGTTCTATCCCCCACGCCATCTCTTGGGATTTCTGTTTTCTCCTGTGAGCTGCACGAGTGCAAGACCTGCCTGCATTTCTTTTTTTTAATCACACTGAGCACATGGTAGTGCTCATTCAATAATAAATGTACCTGTGTAGAAAAAAAAAGTCTGAAAGTGAATTTTATCTTCATCTTAGGAAAAAAAAGGCATCTCACATGGTGGGGGAGGGGATAAGAAAACAAAAATTCCACTGCTCTTTTTTTTTTAAGTTCTATTTAATATAAGCAAATGTTCAGCTCTTTTTCTTTTCCCCCAAAAAATGAGAAAAAAACCCTGTATTTCAACATCTGAGTAGACAGATCTTTCAGGACTGTTGGGCATCAGGCATCCCAGAGCATCTGCTGAAAAGTCATCTGCTTATTTAAACTCTGCCTTGAAACAATTTTGAAAGTTATCAGGCACATCAAACTACTTTACAGACGTCCTGTTCATGTCAAAACAAAGACACCTTTTATGTTTTCAGCATTTAATTGCATGAGGATTTTCTGGACCTGCAGGACTTAATCTGAAAAGGCTTCCAGAGAAGTCAGTTATAGTTTAGACCCAGGTCAGCCTGGTGGGGTAAGGTCCAGAGGATCTTCTACAATTTAGCAGATCTAGAGAATTTTTAACTGCATATTCCTCTCTCTATATATTTTTAAATGTATTTTCATGTCTTCTGGCATTGAAGATAAATGTGAAATCCAAAATATAGCAAGAATTTTTTTAAAAAAAAGTCTTTATTGCTGGCAGGGTGCCTCTTTGTGTTGAGGTGGAGTTTGCTGTGCATCAGTTTCTGCCCTTTGCTTGGCACCATGGAAAAGAGCTCCATCCTCTGACCCCTCCCTTCAAACCCTGGCAGGCATGGGCAGGGTCCCCTCTGTCCCCTCTCCTGGAGGCTGAGCAGCCCCAGCTCCCTCAGTTCATCCTCACAGGAGATGCTCCAGCTCCTTCATCATCTCCTTCCCCTCCCCTGGATCTGCTCCAGCCTCTTCATCATCTCCTTCCCCTCCCCTGGATCTCTCCAGGAGCTCCCTGGCTCTGCTGGGCTGAGGAGCCCAGAGCAGGACCCAGCTCTGATGAATGAAACAGCTCAGCCAAGAGCAGACAGGGAGTGACAGGGGCAGGAAAGCATTTGGAGGAATTCTCCAGCATGATAAAACTTCCATTTATGGTTCTTCCCAGCCTATGTCCAGGAGAGTTCAGCAATTTTGGAAAATCACTGGAGTGGAAAGGGTTTTGACAGCACACTGGTGGAGACAGAGGAGCAGTGAGTCCATCTGTGGGGGAGATGGGGTGGGAATCTTCCCAGGAGAAACCTCAAAACCTGGGAGTTCATCCCAGCTTGCCAAGGTTCATGGCTGAGGAACTTCAAACATCATTATGGATTCTCCAGCTTCAGACAAGCAAATAGAACAGAGGGAAAGAGGATGGAAGCACAGGCAGAGTGGGGTTAATTAATTTCAGTGGGGTGATTTTGCAGTCCTTGACTGTGCAAGTCTCAGTAAAGTTTCACATCTATCCCAAAACAGGTGTAAACCAACAGCAGTTCACACAGAGCAGCTGAATCATAACTCAGAAAATCATCAGAAGCAAAAACTTGGTTTAAATAAGAATCTAAGGGTTTGAAAATGTGCTTTGCAAAGCAACAGTGCTGACTTAAATTCAGAGAAATCATAGCGGACAACTTGCTTCTTTAAGAGCAAAAATAAATTATAAAATTTAAATGATGGGATTTTTACTTAATGCAGCCTGACAGGGGGAGTTTTAAAAATAAATAAACCCTCCCCTGCAGTATTTGAAACACAAAGCTGCAGAATACAGAGTCTGAATCCAGCTTTGCCAAGTGAAATCTAACGGGTGAAACATTAACAGTACAGAGAGAAATACAGATTTTCTTCACTCGTTATAATTTAACATATTTATTGTAACAAGATGAACACGTTTATCTGCTCTCTGCAGGTCCATGTAAATCAGACTCCTTCTGTTGCCCTGTAGGTAATTTCTGTGGAATAACTGTCCATAAACTCCTCAAAATCCACTGGTGCAGGCCTGACCTGGAGGAGGTTATCTGTGAATCTACAAACTCCTCTGGTGCAGCTGGAAAAGCTTGAATCTCCCAGGAGAGGAAGAGCTGCAATTTGCAACCCTCACCAATTTGAGCTGCCAGAGAGTACGTGAGGTCTGTCAGGTGCCTGGAGGCAACTGCAACTTCTGCTGGAGGATTCCAGGCAACCTCCAGCTCCTGGCAGGCACCTGAAGGTACAAAAGGATCCTCCTGGGTCACTCACAAATCCTCTGCTCACCATCTGACCCACCTGCAATTCGATGTAGGAGGGGAGGCTCCAGCACCAGGGACCTCCAGCAGCCCAGCAAAACCAGGTCCTTTGTGGGGTCAAAGCAGCTCCAGCCCACCAGCATCACACAGGATTTCAAAATCAGGATCCTCTCACCGGGGATAAAAGCAGGAAGGGGAAAGGGAACAGCACAAAAGGCCCTGAAATGTTCAGGGTGCTAAAACATAGACATCAGGGGTTCTTAGCAAAGCCTGAAGGAAAGCAGGTTTCTTGGAGACTTTTCTCCAAAGGGCCACCTTCCTTCCAAAGGAGCAGCAGGGGTTCTGGCAGCTGGGGCTTTCATGGGAACCTACAACACATCAGCAGCACCTGCCACCAGGCTGAGCAAATGGTCCCAAAGCTTTGGAGGTGTCATTTCTGCAGACCCCATGAAAACACCTTCATCTTCCACACGGTCGCTTTTGCAGACTATCTTAGGGTGGTGAATTATCCTGAGCTACCCCAACTGTCTGCTGATACTCTGGGGTTTGCTTTCTTCACAGCTGAGAGAGTGTTGGGGGAGGAATTCATTTAAGATATGTTCTAAAGTAAGAGCTTGCCAACCTGGCTCCTATCCAGACTGAACTATCTTTGCTATTGTGCAGCTCGTGCAGGTTCCTCCAGCCTCACTTTTCTCCAAGAGAAACTAAATAGTAACGTGAGAGACTTCCCTGACATCCCTCCCAGCTACATTCCATGCTTTGTTTCCCACCCAAAGAGGAGGAGCCTGGCTCTCTGCAGCCAGAAAAACCCTCCCACACTGCCTTCCCTCCGTGGCAAAACGTGGAAATGCTCCCTCTCTGAAGGAGACCAAGCAGTCACCACAGGCTCCCCTGATGCCCACGCCTGTTTCCAGCTGGGACTGGGGTTGTTTTGGGTGTCTGGAGGTGCCAGTCACACTTCTGATCAGAAACAGGGCTGCAGGAGCTCATTAAGCAAGCAGGTGTCTTGTCAAAGAAGAGTTATTTTATGGATCCTACACCATTTCCAGAGCAGAGGAGCTTTATCAGCTGCCACAATGCTCAGCTGCTGAAAACTGAGGACAAGAGCAAACAGAAATGAACTGGGGAAAAAAAAAATATTACAAAGAACCATATATTTTCAGGTTTTTTAGTGCTGTTTTTACCATGGAAAAGTAGAGCCATTTTAAACCTTAGCACAGCTCTAAACTAATACTGAGCACATATTACCCAGAGAAAGGGAGATAATATATTTTAGTCAGTAGTATCAGAAAAATCAATTGAAAAAAAACAGGCACTTTTGGCGATTGAAAGTGAATATGAAACAGGAGTTCCAATGGCTGGAAAGCCTGGGAGAGGCAATGTGTCATCAGTCCTGGGTCGTTGTCTGCTACTGTAATCTTCCCCCCACAGATTAAAAAAATCCCACATTAGGCTGCCTAAAGTGAACCAGCCCAAGGGGGCATTTTGCTGGCTTTATAAATAAAAAAAAACCTGGCTGAAAGGAAGAGGGGAAAGCCCCTTTGAGGCAGCAGCTCTGCCCGCCTCCTGCAGCAGGGGCGCATCGCTGGCTCCTGCTCACCTTGAGCAGCGATTAAAGGCGGGGAGCGCTCGGTGCGAGGCAGCTCCGGCACGTGTGTCACCCAAGCGTGTCTGCCTCGCCATCGGCACGGATGGCTCATCATCTGTCTGCTCCCAACAATAACTGTTAGGTTAGCAGCCTTTTCACTTGTAAATGTAAATATTGTATCTGGAACACAATATTTGAAACGCAAAATACGGTGTTATTAAGACGGCGCTCACACATCAATTCTTGTGTGACTATAATTTGTGAAGTGCCTTAGGAGGGGCTTATAAATAAAGTATAAGGTGTTATTATGAAATACATTTTAACCAAATGCACAGAAATGTCTCGTTCCTATTGAAATCAATAGCAAAACTCCCACTAATTTCAGTGGTAAAAAGAAGAGACCCCTGGAAATTGCTGTGTTACACCGAGCAAATACATCACAGCAGCTTTCAGCCTTCACAAGTAACACAGCTCTGGAAGAAAAGAGGAGGTGAAAATGGGTGTGAGAGGCTGTTGGTTTTCGTTCCCCTCTCGTTGCGGTGCCTGGTGAGGCAGCACGTTCCCGCACAGACAGACAGACACCATCCACCAAAAAAACACACACCATCCCTGCACAGACAGACACACCATCCCTGCACAGACAGACACACCATCCCTGCACAGACAGACACACCATCCCTGCACAGACAGACACACCATCCCTGCACAGACAGACACACCATCCCTGCACAGACAGACACACCATCCCTGCACAGACAGACACACCATCCCTGCACAGACAGACACACCATCCCTGCACAGACAGACACACCATCCCTGCACAGACAGACACACCATCCCTGCACAGACAGACACACCATCCCTGCACAGACAGACACACCATCCCTGCACAGACAGACACACCATCCCTGCACAGACAGACACACCATCCCTGCACAGACAGACACACCATCCCTGCACAGACAGACACACCATCCCTGCACAGACAGACACACCATCCCTGCACAGACAGACACACCATCCCTGCACAGACAGACACACCATCCCTGCACAGACAGACACACCATCCCTGCACAGACAGACACACCATCCCTGCACAGACAGACACACCATCCCTGCACAGACAGACACACCATCCCTGCACAGACAGACACACCATCCCTGCACAGACAGACACACCATCCCTGCACAGACAGACACACCATCCCTGCACAGACAGACACACCATCCCTGCACAGACAGACACACCATCCCTGCACAGACAGACACACCATCCCTGCACAGACAGACACACCATCCCTGCACAGACAGACACACCATCCCTGCACAGACAGACACACCATCCCTGCACAGACAGACACACCATCCCTGCACAGACAGACACACCATCCCTGCACAGACAGACACACCATCCCTGCACAGACAGACACACCATCCCTGCACAGACAGACACACCATCCCTGCACAGACAGACACACCATCCCTGCACAGACAGACACACCATCCCTGCACAGACAGACACACCATCCCTGCACAGACAGACACACCATCCCTGCACAGACAGACACACCATCCCTGCACAGACAGACACACCATCCCTGCACAGACAGACACACCATCCCTGCACAGACAGACACACCATCCCTGCACAGACACACACACACCATCCGCGCACACACACACGCTCGGGGCTGCTCCGGCCTCTCCCGGCTCCCGGCAAAGGCCCGGTCTGTGGCACCGGGGCTGCGGGGTGGGACCCCCGCCCGCTCGGCCCCAGCCCACCCGGGGAATGGCCCTTGGCCGGGCTGGGGAGGCGCCGTGCGGGGCGAGGCTGCCCCGAGCCGCAGAGCCCCCGGCAGCGGCTCCGGCACCGCACGGCCCGGCTTCTTCCCGATGTGCAGCCAGGCAGGCTCTTCTCCCCGCCGACCTCCTTCCACAGGGCACGATAAGGAGCCAGTGAGCCAGAAATGTCCCCTCTCCGCCACGGCCGGCCGGGCTGTCACTGGGATGATCTCGGGCTCCATCCGCGCACACGCGGCGTTGTCGCATGGCTGCGGAGGCGCGGGGCCGCAGCCCCCGGCACAGCCTGCCCGGGAAAGGCTTCGGAAGGGCTGGCGACAGCACGATGGAGGCCACCGGCGGCTGGACCACGGGCGGAGGAGCTGCGAGGCCGGGAAAAGCCGGGAAGGGCTGGGAAGAGCTATGGGGAGCTGCCTCTGCCCGCACCTGCAGGAACAGCAACCAGCGCACCAGAGTTGTCCGGGGACGAAGGCGTGGGAAGCTCTTTTCCGTTCCTGGTCGAGCAGAAGTTGGCATTTCGATAACAAACTACATCAGTAGGCATAAACACGATAATTAGCTGTAGAAATGCTAGGTTTGTACCTGTAATTAATAATTCCCAGAATCAATTTAGCTATGTGAGAACAGACCTGCCTATTGTGGTGTTTAATGCCATCTTATCCCTTTCTTATAAATACATAACGTGCAGGCCTGATAAAAATATATACTAAAAGAAATTTAAAACTGATGTTTCTTTGGTATTTGTGAATGGATGGCTTCCAGGTAATTAAAACTACATTAAGCTGGGATAACAAATATACTTAAAACTGACCAGTATCAATTAAAAAGAAATCTAAGCTGATTTTTGCTTGCTTTAGGCCCTTCGTTTTAATAACTATCATCTCATGCTTTGAGCAAAGCTGCTCCTTTTCCCTAAAGGATTCAGAGTTTACGTGCGTTTGCTCTCATCTGCAGCACTGCAACCACCTCAGCAGCACAGCCCTGCTACCCCAAGTCTCCAATGAAGTGCAATCTGCAGTGCCAAACGTGCCAAAAGGAAAACACAACCAGCCTGGATGGTATCTGTGCCTTACAAAGGCCGGCTGTGGTGCCTGTGCTTTGACTCAAAACTCCCTGCACGTTGGCTTTTTAATCGTGAGATCCCTTTTTCAGCGCGCCATCGAGAGTAACGACCGCAGCACAATGAGGCAGCTTCATAGATATGGGAATGTTTAGATTTCCCTGCCAGTGACTAAAGGCCTTTAGCTTTCACTAGCCAGTCCCAGCTCGCATTGTTGTTGCCTGTTGATTTGTCTTCTCTCATTATTCCTTGACATGCAGCTCTCCACCCACGCCCACACTAACAACCCTCACACAAAGCGCATTGAGGTATTAACCAGGTTACAAGTTCAATGGAAAATTACACTAAGATTGTGCTGTGTGGCAATATAAAGGGATGGCATTCACTCTCCCAAAGAGCCTGTTAAAAACACAGCTGGGTTGGGGGTTTTTTTCCCCCTTTTAGGCATCCTAACAAGAACAATTTTTAGAAGTCGGGGATGGATGGCTGGGTTTATGTGTGTCCAAATGGACTTTAGGGATAATGACAACAGACACGGGTGTGCACTGTGCCTCCACCTCTGCCTGGCACGGTGCAAACTCCCCTCTGGAAATTCTGGAGCTCCTTTAGAGCATCCCCAGAAACCCCAGCTAAATAAACAACCTCCTCCCTGCTCTCGGCTGCAATTGGATACCTGAACCTATCTTCGTTTTGTTAGCCCGAATTACAGGCTGCTGGAAGGGCTGAAAGTCTATAGAAACGTTTCTTAAGAGCCCCTCCTTACTGAAAGCTGAAAATAAAATCAAAATAAAGCTTAATGAGATTAACCTAGCACAGTAACAAAATTTGCAACACCACACTATAAGGTTAAAAAGAAAATAGTATAATAAAGGAAATACAAAGGCTTTGGCATGGTTTTTACAATCAACAATGGTTAATCTTGATATGTAGTTGTGAACAACTTCAAAACACTTAAGTTTAAAACTCTTGCAAGCACTTTTAATTGATTAGGAATGAATTCTAGATGCACAAAGATGATTGGACTGTGAACAGTAGTACAACTATATCTAAGAACAATTAACTCTTGCCGACCAAAAAGAAACGTATGATGCATGAAAATGTGTATAAAACATCTATAGAATATTCTTGTCAAATATAAATGAAATTAACTTTATTATAGAAATCATTCTGGGAGATTTCTAGGGAAGACAAATACTTACATTTCGACATAAAACAAATTGGATTATATCGAAGACACAATCTACCTTTTTATCTATCAAACTCTTCTCTTCCTCGAAGCTCTCTCTTAACCCCTGTTTGCACATAGCTTCAGCCGTTAACAACCTTTGGAAATACCAACAGATATTTTTCTTACATAAATCTAGTGCGTGTTGTTCCAGGTTTAATTAGATGCAATGGAATGATACAAACTTGGAACATCAATCCATAATCTATGAACAGATTGGTAGAAGTATTCGATATATCTTGATAAAACTCTTAAATTCGTGGCAAAGCTTGTTGATCATGGCTTCTTTTTTTTTTTTTTTCATTATAACATACAAATGCCCATTTACAAATAATACACCAAAATGAATAAAAGTTTGGATACCAAAATGAAGATTTGTTCCAACTGATATAATGCCTTCAGTGTACAAAGGTCCATGTGAAAGTCTTTTCCATGTGTTACAGCATAGGGCACAGTTGCAGTACAGAAGTACTCTGAGAGCCATTCTTCCTTTAGAAAATACTGCTGAACATCCAACTGTTGTCCATATAGTCATTTACGGAATTAACACATGTTTTACTGTAATCTTGGCCAGTATTGAGACATATCAGGTTCACTGCCAGGAACTTGAACTGGAACTGACACTCCAGGGGAAATGAGACCTGAAAATTGAGAGGGGAAAATGGATATTTTAGTTTTTCTATACACAGCACAATTTTTTGCTTTACAGTTGCACAGATTTGAGCTTGTATTCCAGTAAACATCAAATCTCACCATCTACCAGCCTGTGGAATTGGTGGAGGGGGGATGTGCATATATTTTAAAAACTATGCACATCTCACTGATTGTTGTTATAAATAAACTTTCATGCTTTGAGATAAACACCAAAGCCTCAGCTCATTTTTATCAGTTGAGAATTCAGCCCAAAATACACTGAACAGTTCTATTCTTTTGAAGAGTGTCTGGTTTGCTCCTGTTTATGCTGACACTTGCCCTTTTTTACCCTGATTTGCCTTTTTTATGCATGGGCTAATATTTCTGCAGGTTCCCTGCCTCTTTGATAAGTTCAAATCTTTGGCAATAAATAATGTCTAACACTGACACGGTAAAAATGTGCCCAGTCCTGCAAACACTTTCACATACACTTAACCTCACCAGTGTGGACATCTCTGCTGAAACCTAATGCTGGAATAAAAGCTGATTTGGAATTTAATTATGCACGGAAAATTCTGAGGGATGGGAGGCTCACTAAAGAGCCTCTGTCCTGCTATTTCAACACCACCTCTGTTAATCAGCTTTCTTTCCACCTAGCCCTCCAGAAGCAGCTTAAAAAATCAGAATTTTTGCTCTGGTTTGCAAGGCTGTACATTTTCACCTCCTGTCTGGTACGGCAGAAGAAAGACCTCTCCCAGTGGTGGGGAGAGGCTTCTCACAGCGAATACACACAAAAAGGAGGAGCAAGGATGCCCCACAGGTCGGAAGGCTGGGGGAGCACGGGGCCACTCACCTGTGGAAGTGGTGCCAGAGGTGCCCATGGGCTGGCTGTTCATGTGTGTCTGCATGTGAGGAGGGGTGTAGGTGTCATAGCTCCGTCCGTTCACCGATGGACTGGTGGGCAGCATGCAAGAGTAGGAGGAGGTCTGGCTGGGTACCGGGGGCTGTGGGAGCAAAGGGCACAGTGTTAAAGTGTCACTGCAGGTAAAGACAGCGCCACACTCTTGGGCAGGGATGTGCCAGCCCTCAGAAGCAGCGTGCAGCAGCAAAAAATGAGCTTCAGTTTCAAATTCGGGGACCCCAGTGTGAACACCCATTTAGGAGCTCGATCAAACAGCCCTTTCACAGAGGCTTTTGGTCTGGAAACCAGCATGGATGGGGACTGGTGCTTTTTCAGACATGCTTGGCAAGCAGGTCCCTACAGCTAGATACAGATGGAGGAGTTACAACCCTAAGCCTGAGTGCTGCCCTCATTTAAACCCGTGTATAAGGAATATGTCTCCTACCATTTGCAGCCAGAGACAGTGCCAGCATCTCTTGGTGCTGTAGCTAAAATGACTCCACTGAGGCACACAGGCTGGTCCTGCATCTGCCAGCGTGGGGCACATACCCACAGACCGTGTGTGGGGCTGGGGGGACCAAGGCTCTGAAGAGGGATCCCCAAACCCATACATACATCTGCACTGATCCCCATCAGAGCCACAGTCACCCCAAACCCGTGCCCACAGCACCCCAGGACAGCCATCTCTATTTTCCTCAACTCCAGCCCCTAAAACCCAATTTGCCAGGAGGGACAGCAGCTGGGGGCAGGGGCTGAGGGATGGAACAGTGCCGGGGAGGGACCAAGCAGGAACTTCTCCTGCTCCAGGCTGCTGGGTGAGCGGGGACCAGCGCAGCCTTGACCCGGGGAGGCAGCGAGGGAGCAGGATGAGTAATTCCCACCCGGAGCACACGAGACCCGACACGTCTGCATGGATTTGCTGTCTGCACAGCCCTGACACTCGCCATCTCCAGCAGAACTGACAGCCTCCCTTGCTGAGCACACAGGCTGTGCTTTGGGAGAGCCAGCAACGCTCCGTGCATCCACAGGGAGATGCCAATGGCTCGGCCACTCTCCCACACGGCCCTGTCACGGTGACCACGTAGGCAGCATTTTCCAGAGCTGCTCACACGTGCTGTGTCCCTGCCCAGGTGCCCAGTGGTGAACCAGGGGCCTCCTGCTTTCCCAAGGGTCCCCTCCTGCATCAGCCTTTTGATCTTTTGTCATCTGCTCCCAGCCCGCTGCTGGGAGCGGCGCCGCCAGCCTCCGACGTCACGAAACGGCGACCCAGCCAACGTCGTTTCTTTGCACAGGCTTGCGAGACTCTAACTTTATTTGGTTAATTTTGGTTCAGCAATTAGTAACATGGTAATTGCCGCAGCGAAGGAGTCAGGCTCTCTAATCTGCTCGCCTGTCTCTAGCACTGGTCAATGCTGCGCGCCTCAGACAAAGCTGCAAAACTCCCGTAATTGGCCAGCACCTTCCTAGGCCAACCCCACCATTAAAAAAGGAGGAATTTTGCATCTGAAAGGTCTATAGAAACAGACCCCAAAGGAATAGATTTCTTCCTAACCCAGCTGGTGATCAGCTAATGCTTTCAGGCATGAGGATTGACAGCTCTTGCAATTCTGGCTTAGCTGGCATAACCACTGATGCTAATCACATCCTTCCCTCTCTCAGGTGTTCCTAATGTGCCACTGCCACGTTACCTACACCCAGAAGGTCGGATCCCTCCAGCAGCTTATTCAGGCAGCAATTTCCACAATATGGCACGAGTGAGTTCCAGAGGTTAACCACATTTTTTTTTCCACACAGCTTTTTTTTATCCCAGATTTTTTGGCCTTGAGAATTTGAGGACTTTTCTCTTTTAAAATCTGGGGAAAGTGCTCACTGAGCACCACATCTTTCAGTGCCTTTTCCCTTCTGATTCCCACAAACAGGGCATCTTTTCAGATGCCCAGGAAGCCTTTGGGTGCGGGTTTCCCTTCAGCATGGTTTGGGTCCATAATCCCTCATGGCACGGAGGAAAGGCTCCCACCCACACTCCCAGGGCCCAGCTGGGGAGACAGGGGACAGCCCGGGGGCTGCCAGGTCCCGAGGGGACGCCGTGCCATGGCGTGGCACTGCACTTACTTGCATAGGCAGGTTGTTGGCCATGGTGAAGCTGGGCATGGGCGGCAGCGCGCTGTACGTGTTCGTGAGCGCCGTGTCCGTCCTGCCCAACATGGAACCTGATGTGAAAGAGGAAACTATAATAGAATAGACAGATAGATGGACACATTAGTTCAACCACAGTCACAGCTGGCACTACAGTCCCAGAGTCTCATTCTGCCCAGAGGATGGATGGATGGATGGACGTGGGTGGGTTGGTGGCATTACCGGGGGTGGTTGGTTGTGGGATCGGCTGGTAAACGCTTGTGCTGAAACTACTGCTGATGGGGATGTGGCTGGGAGTGTTGCTGGCTTGTCTTCGCTGGTTCCTCAGCTTCTCTTCCCTTCTCCATTTGGCCCTTCTGTTGGAAAACCACACCTGGAAACACAGCATTTGAGAGACGTGAGTGACCTTACAAGGACTAGAGGCACGGGGCCTCCCCCACCCAGCTCGAGGCCATGGTTTGCAGTCAAGCAAAGCAGAGGGTGAAAGCAAAGCCAGCTGCTGCTGTTTTCCTGAAAGAGGGATATGGGCAAATATCTAATCATAAATATGGGTTGCCCTGTGCTTTGAGAAGCCAGCAGTAACAAAATCAGAATAGCAATAGTAAAAATAATAATAGTTATAATTGCAGAGTAAATCAGTACCTGTATCCTTGCTTCAGGCAGGTCTATTTTAGCAGCTAGTCTCTCCCTTGCAAACACATCGGGGTAGTGGGTCCTCTCAAATTCTGCAGAAGAAAATATTCCTGCATTAGTGGCAGAGTTGATGTGATTGACTGTAAAATCAGCGTTGTTCCTGCGCTGCCTGTGCTCTAAATGCTCTTAAGAATCACCACAGTGAAGGCAAAGCTGAGCTTTCAGTCTGTGTGTTGGGAAGGAGGACGCCTCGCCTGCTGGGGAGCATTGCTGCGGGGATGGGCAGGCTCGGGTGCAATGCTGCATCCTCCAAGAAGCAGTGAGGGCTTCTGCCCCCACTCAGGGACTCCCCAAGGCAGCTCTGACCCTGTCACCAAGAAGAGAAATGGCACGTCGCTGAATGGCAGCGCAAAATGAGGACAGAGCTCGGCGGCAGGGCAGAGGCGAGGTGCGCCCAGGCCAGCCAGGGAAAAGGGCACCTGCTCCCAGCCCCGGGCAGAGGCAGCACTGGGGATGGAGAGCCAGGCACGGAGAGCTCTGCCAGCCCCCTGCCTGCCCTCAGCTCCCTGGCAGTGCAGCCTGGCCAGGGACACAGCACAGCAGGCGGGAGGACGCTTATCCCCCCGAGAGAAGCCCGGGGTGCAGCACTGGTGTGTCGGTGTGATCTGTGCCCTGAATGCTTTGCCTTTGAAAACCATTTTAACAGCTTTCCAGGGCATACCACGGCCACCAATGAATATTTGGAGCTCCGTGAATAAAAGAACACGGAGGGAGCCACAGAGTTTAAATATATACATATATATAAGGTGCAGGAGTGCCGTGCTTGCACTCGGCTGGTAATGGAGTCGGGGCGCATTTTGCTTTTCTCTCCTGCTTCAGCCATGGGAAAATGTCACTCACCTTTCTCAAGGGCTTCTATTTGCTCTTGGGTAAAGGATGTCCTATTTCTCTGCAGCTTTCTTTTCAGCTGGAGTCTCATTTGGGCCTCATCTGAATCTTCTCCATTAGAGCTGATGGAGTTGGTGTTTTCCCCTCCTCCCTCCTGTTGCGGACAGCCATCTGCAGAACCAAGAGTCGGGAAGTGAAATGCAGGTACCCTTGTTTCAAGATCCCTATCAGAGAAACAACGCCACTGGAAACAAGTTCAGCCATGTTTGCTGACACCCTCCCTTAAAAATGTCTCAGGTATCAAAGCCATGCAGCCCTAACGACACGGGTAGCACAGAAACGTTGCAGTTTCCAGCCTTATCGTAGGCATCGGAGATGAGGAATTATGATCACCTGGTCTTAATTTCATTTTGTTTTCCCTCTGGAATAAAACCTGCATAAAAACATTTTCCCCTGAAAGTGATTCTTTCCATGAGTCCCTGCTGGAGTGCCATGGCAGTCTCCTCTGTCTGCTGCATTTATTTACCTATTGCTATATTTAAAATAGTGATGTTCAGTATTTCGGATTATCTATAATCAGTAATTCCTATCTAATCAATTAGATGTTGATAGGTTTGCAGAAAATGCTATTAAGAAACCAAACCAAGCTTGTAATCTTTTAAAAAAAATATTTATCCAGTTTTTATTTGAATTCTGCACAGTCAATTTCATTTTAAAGGTTGTGAATTTAGAAGTGCCTGCATTGTTCTGCAGTTTTATTCAACTATTGTATGAGTGTGCATTGCCTTGACACCTATTACTGAGCACAGCTGTAATTATATCATCACCAAGAACAGGCTATAATTGCTGAAAATGGAATTTTATATTTAGATAAAAGGACTGTCCATTCTTTATAATGTGTTGCACCAGAGAAAAGTAAGATTTCTTTTAAAATTTTAACATGTAATTTTAAAAGAAATAGTAGCGAGTTCGCTAACTAGCTAAATACGCTGCTCTGCAGCTGAGCGTTTGGCATATCATTTAAGTGGGTACATTTTTAATTAGGGCATTTCCACCACTTTTAATGTAATTTCTGTCATTAAACAGGGGAAAGTTTCATTGTGCTGGGCGCTCGGGCGGAGGCGGCCGCGGCCTGGGGCCGGCTGGTGTTGAGGGGCTCCGCGGGCACCCCCGGCCGCCGGGGCCGGAGGGACGGAGGCTGCTGGCGAGGCAGAGAAGTCGTTGTCCTAAATGAGCTCTCCCTTCTCCTTTCAAAGCATATTTTTTCGAGGCGTTTTGATGTCTCATAAAGAGGGAGCCGGGCTGAGGGACGCATGGGCTACTTATGCTAANCCTTGACCCCCACCCTTGATCTGCAAAGTTTTGAGGCCGTACTTTTTTTGCCAGACTGTCTCCCCAAAATCTTTCAGCCAACTAAAAGTTTCACCTAAACTCGCTTATGGTCACTTCCAACCCCAGCCCGGACAATTAAGATATCTTCTTTTTAGACACACACACCCCTTCTTTCTTTTTTTTTTTTTTTTTTTTTTTTGTTTTTTTTGTNTGTTGGGAAGGAGGACGCCTCGCCTGCTGGGGAGCATTGCTGCGGGGATGGGCAGGCTCGGGTGCAATGCTGCATCCTCCAAGAAGCAGTGAGGGCTTCTGCCCCCACTCAGGGACTCCCCAAGGCAGCTCTGACCCTGTCACCAAGAAGAGAAATGGCACGTCGCTGAATGGCAGCGCAAAATGAGGACAGAGCTCGGCGGCAGGGCAGAGGCGAGGTGCGCCCAGGCCGGCCAGGGAAAAGGGCACCTGCTCCCAGCCCCGGGCAGAGGCAGCACTGGGGATGGAGAGCCAGGCACGGAGAGCTCTGCCAGCCCCCTGCCTGCCCTCAGCTCCCTGGCAGTGCAGCCTGGCCAGGGACACAGCACAGCAGGCGGGAGGACGCTTATCCCCCCGAGAGAAGCCCGGGGTGCAGCACTGGTGTGTCGGTGTGATCTGTGCCCTGAATGCTTTGCCTTTGAAAAACCATTTTAACAGCTTTCCAGGGCATACCACGGCCACCAATGAATATTTGGAGCTCCGTGAATAAAAGAACACGGAGGGAGCCACAGAGTTTAAATATATACATATATATAAGGCGCAGGAGTGCCGTGCTTGCACTCGGCTGGTAATGGAGTCGGGGCGCATTTTGCTTTTCTCTCCTGCTTCAGCCATGGGAAAATGTCACTCACCTTTCTCAAGGGCTTCTATTTGCTCTTGGGTAAAGGATGTCCTATTTCTCTGCAGCTTTCTTTTCAGCTGGAGTCTCATTTGGGCCTCATCTGAATCTTCTCCATTAGAGCTGATGGAGTTGGTGTTTTCCCCTCCTCCCTCCTGTTGCGGACAGCCATCTGCGGAACCAAGAGTCGGGAAGTGAAATGCAGGTACCCTTGTTTCAAGATCCCTATCAGAGAAACAACGCCACTGGAAACAAGTTCAGCCATGTTTGCTGACACCCTCCCTTAAAAATGTCTCAGGTATCAAAGCCATGCAGCCCTAACGACACGGGTAGCACAGAAACGTTGCAGTTTCCAGCCTTATCGTAGGCATCGGAGATGAGGAATTATGATCACCTGGTCTTAATTTCATTTTGTTTTCCCTCTGGAATAAAACCTGCATAAAAACATTTTCCCCTGAAAGTGATTCTTTCCATGAGTCCCTGCTGGAGTGCCATGGCAGTCTCCTCTGTCTGCTGCATTTATTTACCTATTGCTATATTTAAAATAGTGATGTTCAGTATTTCGGATTATCTATAATCAGTAATTCCTATCTAATCAATTAGATGTTGATAGGTTTGCAGAAAATGCTATTAAGAAACCAAACCAAGCTTGTAATCTTTTAAAAAAAATATTTATCCAGTTTTTATTTGAATTCTGCACAGTCAATTTCATTTTAAAGGTTGTGAATTTAGAAGTGCCTGCATTGTTCTGCAGTTTTATTCAACTATTGTATGAGTGTGCATTGCCTTGACACCTATTACTGAGCACAGCTGTAATTATATCATCACCAAGAACAGGCTATAATTGCTGAAAATGGAATTTTATATTTAGATAAAAGGACTGTCCATTCTTTATAATGTGTTGCACCAGAGAAAAGTAAGATTTCTTTTAAAATTTTAACATGTAATTTTAAAAGAAATAGTAGCGAGTTCGCTAACTAGCTAAATACGCTGCTCTGCAGCTGAGCGTTTGGCATATCATTTAAGTGGGTACATTTTTAATTAGGGCATTTCCACCACTTTTAATGTAATTTCTGTCATTAAACAGGGGAAAGTTTCATTGTGCTGGGCGCTCGGGCGGAGGCGGCCGCGGCCTGGGGCCGGCTGGTGTTGAGGGGCTCCGCGGGCACCCCCGGCCGCCGGGGCCGGAGGGACGGAGGCTGCTGGCGAGGCAGAGAAGTCGTTGTCCTAAATGAGCTCTCCCTTCTCCTTTCAAAGCATATTTTTTCGAGGCGTTTTGATGTCTCATAAAGAGGGAGCCGGGGTGAGGGACGCATGGGCTACTTATGCTAATTCCCTTGAAAAGTTACGCCAAAAATAAATAGCGACACTCCCGCGACATCCTTTAAATATTGTGGGAAATCAACTTTAAAGTAATATCATTTATAATCGGCGAACAATGGCCCCGGTCTTCAAAGCTCGGGGGGAATTGTGACAGGATCTGGTGGGACCCTTTCAACCACTTTGAAATGTTTTAAAACCCGAACTTTCTCCTCCATTTAAACACAGGGATTCAGCGGCCGTGGTCACCATATGGGCGGCCGCAGCCCCATTGAGGCGGCCGGCGGCGGGTGAATAGCGGGGGTGCGGGGGGAGCCGCCTTTCAGGGCACACAAAGCCCCGGGCCCGGGGACGGCCGCCGCGGCGGGGCAGCGCCCTGCCAAGCGCGGGTGGCAGCGCCGG
>VZTZ01044047.1:0-14296 GCA_013400955.1 Drymodes brunneopygia
AAAAAAAAAAAAGGGAAGAGGAGGATTAAACAGCTTTATATGTACTTCTCCACCTTATTTTTTCCCTGGTATGTTTTTTGTGCATTTGTATATCTAAAGCACCCATGGGGCTGGGGGTGTTAAAAAAAAATAGTGGAAATGCATTTGTTTTCTCATCAAAATAACTGTCACGGTCCATAGGCATTTGATTTGGAGTACTTACAGCCTAAAATATATACCACTCTAAATAAGAGAAACAATGCATGTATGCTTTTCAGTAAAATGCTTCAGAATAAATTATATATATATACAAACACAATTATTTTTTCCTCCCATCTTCAAATTTACGAGACTGTCAGTCTTGTTACATCAGAAAATTCAAGTTTCACCATCCAGTCTTGGTTCACCATCTTACAAGTCTGAACTTTCTCACTTTTAGAGAAGAGATCTGGCAGAAAATGAGGATTTCTGTAGTTTCAACATCTCCAAGATGTTGGTCTGAAGAGACTCTATTCTTTCATTTTAATGTATTTATGCAAAATGGCAGTCCTGCTCTCTGAAAGTAGCCTTTCCCATGCATTACTTCACAAACCACAATGATGTTGGTTTACTCTAAATGTTTCATGACAGAATGGTTTCTACATGAAATGTATAGTAGCTCAAAGACCTTATATTTCTGGTATGACACTTTCAGCTTTAGCCTCACAATCCATGGAGAGATTTCTCATGTGCTTACACACTTAAGGATACTGGGATTATGGCTAGCCAAAACTAGAAATTAAATACGATCTGTGTCAGAAAGCAGTCCTCATTGTAGACTGTCTATGAAACTCATGCATAAAGCAGCGAAAGCCATGAGCAGCTCCACTGTGAGGAAGAAATAGAATTGCTTTTCAGAACATGGAAAACGAGCAGAGAGGACTCCTATTTATTTGTAGAAACTCGTGTCAAGAAAGCCAAGGTCAACCTGATCAAAGTCAGACTAGAGTTCAAATAGATTTTTCTATTCTAAATGGAATGGAACAGAACTAGAACACACTATTGCCCAAGCTGAAGACTGCTTAATCACATACCCAAGGAAGGGCAGATTGCTGTTTATAAGCCCTGACATTGGTTTTACCAGCTGCAAATAAGAAAACACAAAACCTGAGCTTTGAAAACATGAAAATACAAATAAGTGATCTTAGAGGTCTAGTTCATGACTCCTAGTTTCTTAAGATCCTGAGTAGCATAGGCAACTTGCTGGTTTTTATGTTGTGGGTTTGTTTGTTATATTGTAGTTTTTACTTCTTTTTCGGGAGGGTGGGGGTGGTCTGTTTGGTTTTAGTAATTTTAAATGCAAGTCGTTAATTTCAATATTTCTGCTAGGCTTCTGGTGCCTCAATTTTGACATTCTTTCAATACATACTTCCAAGTATGTGTTACTGGAAGCAATTGCCTCTTCCTCCCAGGAGGCACCAATATGCAAATCTCATTTAGGTAGCCCATTTCATAGCTCCTCTACTTTCTCTTCCATTTATTTAAAATAAAATAATCTCATCTAATGTGTCATCTTCAAGAATGTGCCAAACAGAGTCAGAGGAAGAAAAAAAAAAAAAAGAAGAGATTGTTAACCAGCGATTTACCTCCCAGATACCTAGAATTTCTCTTCCCATGAAAGAGGATACAATAAATGACTACCAGGAAGTCATATTTCAGAGTACAACATGGAAGAATATCTTTACGTGTTTTATAATTCTCCCCAGGCCCCAACATGGTTGAAATGTATCCAATTTCATTTAAAATTCATCTTATCAGTGGTCCTGGCTCCAAAACATTTGAAATTATAGTAGATTTTTTTCAGACATAAATCGGCATAAAGAACTGAACTGAAAAAGCAATTATCTGCCAGACCAACTAAAGCCCTTTAAAGATATTATTCATGTTCTCTTAAATTTTGTTAACATTTGTTGTAAAACATTGTTCTGACATGCTTTCTTAATTTGAAAAGCTTCCCAATTTCTATTTCTGTCATCCTGATTTAAAAGACACAGTCTACAAGAAGGTCTGTGTAATAAAATCTGCAGGGACTGTGCTCTACCAACTTTCTATTCCATTGTTGATGGTAGGCAGAGAAAAACAACCAATCAAACAAAAAAAAAAATCCCACAAACCAAAACCCCACAGCAGATCACATCCCAAATACTCTTTACACCTCAAACAGTTGTATTCTTGGGGAGACCATTTGTATGGCCAAAACATTTTGGAGATATCAAAGTTTATCAGAAGCACACATGTTCCACACTTAAATGTATGTATTCAAGAAGTTTCCTCAAAGTGTTAACTGTATTTACTAAACAAAACAAATTTTAATTCCTACCATTCCATCATAACGGTCTCCAAGTCTACCTCTTCGGTCATAAGACATAAGATCTCTAAAATGAGAAAAAGCAGCAGCACATGACTCATGTTATGAACTAGTTTATATATTCTAATTCAAGTTTTAACAATTTGCACACAATTATGAATTTCTGAATGCTTTAGCCTAGTTCTGAATGACAAAGTTACAGAACTACTAGTCCTGATAATACTGCAGAAATAATTAAATTCAAATACTTTTCAAAATTTTCTGGTGCAATACACACTCAATCCTGCGTAATCACTACCAACATGGAGTGTGAAACAAGTCCTGGAAACATGAGCACAATTCAATAAATGTTACTCAACTTGTATAATACATTTATGCAACAGCTTACCCGCCACGAGGAGGTGGTGGAGGAGGAAGAGGAAGATTACGAGCTCTGCTGCCACCTCTACCACCACGACCTGGTGGAGGCGGTGGAGGTCCTCTGCGAGGGCTCATATCATCATAATCTCTTCTCGAGGGAGGCATAGGTCGTCCGCCACGACCGGGGGGCATTCGATCAAAACCTCCTCTTCCACGCATCGGAAAGCCCACTGGCCGTCCCCTTCTATCATCAAACATCATTGTGAAGCCACCATAGTCATATGTTTCATCATAGAAATTTGGATCGTAAGGCTGGGCCCGTCCTTTAATTGGAGACTAAGACACACAGAAAAACAAAAGCAACACCACCCCTCCCACCAGTTAGCACTGATACAACTATATTTCATTAAATTAATCTATTAAATATATAAATATGAATTTATACATGCTGAATATGTTCTTTATTTAACAGTACTCATAAGGAAGGCAGGGGTAGTGATATGCTTCCTGAGAGCTTCACTATGATAGAGAAATTGCTGTTATCAATGGGTGGCACATACATTTGTCTCACTTCCTCCCCAATTTAAATTTTCTTGTTTTACGGATATGTAAAGCATGACTAAATCCCTTGGTACCAAAAATGTCTTCACTCTCCAATAACGTACACTCCAATTCTAGAGCAAGCAGGAATAATTTCAAAGGGTGCTAACAGTCCAACACTTATTTTGTTACTGGAGAAGAAGCACTGAATTAAAAATAGAAATGGAAAGATATAATTTTCCAGCCAAATCATCCTGACTTTCATGAATACCAATGAAAGAATAAGTTTAAGATACATTACCTCAGAGATAAGATCCAAGATAATCTTGATACATTCCACAACTCTATCAGGTTTTCCACCAATAAGCACCACTCTATCAGTGGAATGAGGACAACATTCTTGAAAGAGCTTAATGGTGGTTTGAGTGTTCTGTTGAACAGAAGAAAAGCAATCCCCAAAATCTTCAAATAGAAGTATTTTAAACATTTTATAAACTTATTGACAACAAAATGGGTAAGACACACACTAAAACATTTTAAAAGAAACAATCAAACTAAATCATTCAACTTCTAGTCACTTTAAGTGAATGCTTGGATTCTGAGTTCTTACAAAAATTTTAATCTTAAAATATTATATTTTTAAGACCTGCAATGGCATCAGTTTGTATGAAATGCTAGTGAAAAATTTAGGTTTTTAAAATCTTTCAATTATGGCTCATCTACATGGTTATTTAATCAAATACAAGCAAAAGGACCACATTCATTATAAGCTTATGAGTTATATAAGCCTTCTTTTGCCATAAAAATGTGGTTTGGATGCAAGACAGCAATGTTGCTAGGATTATGTCTATTCATCTTGCCTTCCCCTCATTCCACACAAATAGTAACTTATGCCTAAACTGACCTGGAATTGCCTTTGATGCAATATGAGGAAAGGACAGAAAAGAACATTCTAGACTGACAGAAACCACTAGCTTTTTAAAACAAAACCTCATTCCTTCACAGAGGAAAAACTGGCCTTCAAGGTAGTGAAATTTAAAAAACCCAAAAACTAAACAAACAAAACCCTAAGAAAACCCCACCATACTTTTTTATAACAATATTCAAACATCTATTAAATTATCAATAAACAGTTTATGGAGATGCATCCATGCTTAATAGTTTTCCATGTCCAACATCATCGATATAGCCTATTCAGCAGTTTATTCCAGAAGGCATGATGAATGGCATTTTAATTTTAAAAAGTATCCTTTATTCATAAAGATTACTGCTAATATGCTTAAAAGCTTTATAAGTAGTTCTGGGCTCTATAACCAACAGCTACCTCATGTATGAAATATGTTCTTAAGGATCATAGATCACAGATGAAGCTTACACTCACTGCTTATGAACACAAAAAATTAATTTGTTTATAGAATAAAAGCAGAATCTGAAAACAGGAAACAGTACCTCTCTGAGTTCTTTGATTTTAGCACCCTTGACACCAATAATTCCTCCTGCTAGACTTTGGTGAATTAGAAGTCTTAATTCACAGTCAAAGTCACTACCTTTGTAGTGCTGGTACTGTAAGATGCATACAAGAATAAAATATTAGTCAGGGGAAAAAATAATTGAGAAATCCAAATACTAATTTTGATTTTCTTTATTAAGATTTTTGTCCAAACAGCATGGTATGACTTAATTTACTGCTGAGCTGTAATACTGTATTTGCTATAAAAACAAATTACATATTTTAAAGTAATTTGCCTCAACACAATGTGATGTCAAATTAGCTTTCTTTATTTCTTTTATTATTATTATTGCTGTTGTATAGAATTTTAATAAATCCAACAGTGCAACACACTTTATTACAAAGCAAAGGCAGAATGGAAATTACAATAGAGCTACTTCAAATTGGGAACTAGTCAGGAAACAGGTGGTTTGAAGGGGAGGAGGCTGTTCCAAATATTAATTTTCTAAGAAGAAATTTTCTGTCCCCTATAATAAAAAGGCCAACACATACATTGAGAGCTGTAGGTCTTCTTTCAAAAAAAGGCTGGGTTTTACTTTCTATTTTAATATATTGAAAATAGGATGCAATAATCTAGAATTATCTTGTTTTAAAATCTAAATTTATACCTCTGAAAAAGAAACAAACCTAAGACATACCTCTTCCAAAGTAGGGATAATCTTCTTCAAGATTTCTCCAATTGTCTCTGTATCTGCACTTATACTCAAGATACTGTTAGAGGCCATAGTGTCAGAAAACAGAGAAGATGGAAAGTAGCAGAAATAAGTTTAGTATTCGCAACCATACACAAAATTCTAACAAGACTGACTACACAGAAGACCTTACAATTAATATTCCCCATTTAAAGTAAACCTGTTCACTGGATTTACAACACGTGCATCTTTGTTTATGTCCAATATATATGCACAATGAATATAAGAATTTAAGGCTAGGTAGGTCTTGCAGAGAGAGCGAGAGAACTCATAAGAGCTTTTGGAAGGGCTCAGAAAGATTAACCAGGCAAGAAATCAATGCAAAATTTAAAGTATGAGTGAATATTCACTTTCCTCACCACCACTAATTTAGTATACCTTTACCATTACATTGGTAAAACTAGCACACCTTTTTGTAGAAAAGGTGGGGATATGTAAGCAGTCAACATCATATCTGGAGTACGGTTCAGACACCAGTTAGAAATTAGACTACTAATGGGCTCTGCAAAAGATGGAATATAAATACAAGGGGAAACCCCCCCCAAAAAAAACCAAAACAAAACAACCCCACAAACAAACAAAAACATAACACAAATGAAAAGTGAAGAAAAGTGAACTAGAGTTAGTATTTCAGCAGAAATAATTATGAACGGACAATACTTGGGGAGAAAGGTGGGCCACAAAGACCAGAGCAAGAGACTCCTGAAACAATTTGATTTATAATACAGTAAATATACAACACTTGAAGCTGTGCTCTTTCCATTGAAATAAAATTAGTGGATTGTTTGGGTGGCCAACTCACGTAAAAGTTCAGTGACAAAAAGACTTAATGGGGAAAATAAGACAGAAAACTTTAAAAAAAACAATACACGGTCTATAAGGGGATACTATTTATATCAAAGGCAGATAATAAAATACATTTCTCTCTTTCTAATCAGGCAGTGAGGCATAAACTGTTGGGACATACCGCTCAGGGCCACTGCTGTCTGGGACTGAAACACTTGCATTGTACTGCATTGGTCATTGGCGTTCGTGGATGTTGGCATTGGGCATGGGCATTCAATCAGAAGTTGTCAAGTATGGTACCCGTTTGGCAACGAGCACATTTTTGGGCATAGCCAACCAGGGTTTTCACATGGGCGTTCAGGGGCGGATGGGCCAACGTCATGGTGGGCAACGCAGGGGCAAGTCGATCCAGTACATGGATAACGGAGATAAATGGCCAAAAAAACAAGGAGAGGGAAAAGGGGGAAAAGCAATAAATTTTAATTTAATACAGACTATATTTATTACTCTCAGTTAATGAAGCAAGTTTAAGTTGTTTTGAAGACTAACACAATAATGGATTGCTACATCAACTGTGGCTTAACAGTATGGATCTTCACAAGTTACGTTATCTGACTAAACTACATTTTACTTTTAACAATGATGTTTCAGTAGCAGGCTGGCTCATGAACATAGACACAAAAACTGTTGAGATTCATATTGCTGAAACCTTGGGCAAGTTGAAAAAGTTAGTATTCCAGACCAGCTAAATTATCTGGAGTAAGGTAATGTGTTTATTTACTTAAAACAAAAAAAACAAAAACACTAGCTGCCAAAGTTTGTTTGCATGAGTCCTGATCATTCAGCTTAATCCTCAATTCTAGTTGCAATAGTTTGTGAACTTAGATGGAACTGATTCTGTGATGATATATTAGCAAATATTGTGTTGAACAGCTTTGCTTGAAAAAAATTGCCAAAATTGTAGCTGATCCTAAGTACAGGAGTGTAAACAAATGGAATTTAAGAAGCATTGCCAAGTTTTATAAATACATAACATTTACACTGAATGTGTCTAATCACAAGTCAACCCACATAAAATATGAATAGGTAAATAAGTTATGACCATTTAAAAATGCTTCCAAGTAAAATAAAATGTTTCTTTACTGTTCTATACGTGTATCTAAATCATGCAACCTTAACATCAATGTTTTTGTGCTTTATGTCCACACTGTTAAAGCAAAAACAGATGGACCATTACGTTTTGTTTTTTTTAAAGGAAGTTCACTAATTCTTTTATCACTGGGTTAAGCCAGCCACCAGAGATAGTTTTCAATAGCACTATAATGGATTCACATATATGGGAAATGGTATAGTTACAGGTTTTAAGTTTTGCCAATATTTCTAATTATAGATGCTAACTTATTTAAGTGTGTAATTTAGAGGAATCCTGTTTGAAAGCAAAAAGGTTTAATATAAACCTCTCCTGCCACATAACTTGAGCTGGGCTTCAATTAAAACACAAATTGAAAAACTAAAGTTATCTTCTCCAACAATCATTATAAGTGGTTTATTTTAGATTATTGTTGTCTAGGTTTGAATTTCTCAATTTCTAGAAATGTATGCAAATCAAGTTTTCAATGCAGTGCCCTGGAAGAATTGATGTTAAATTAATTCAAACTCATGTATACTCACATCTGTACGAAGTGCCTTAATATTTTTGCCACCTTTTCCAATCACTGCTCCAGCATTCTGGAAAATAGTTTTCAGAAGTTACATTAGGCTAATACAGCACATAAGAACAATGTATCTATTTCTGCATTACCTTATGGGATGCATTTAAGGGTGGGGTGAGGCTTGTTTCCTTTTGAAAGGTTCAAATTAAATCAAAACAAACTGACATGGTTTTACCATGGGGAAAAAAAAAAGGTCAGTGCAGAGATAAAAATACTCAGCAATATTTTTTCAATTTAAAATTTAAGTTTCTATGCAATTCTGCCTGTATTCTCATAGAATCATAGGTGGACAAGCAGATGAATAAAAAACTGGTTGGATGATTGGTAATAGTTAATGGATCTTATTGAACCTAGAGGCTGGTAAGAAGTGGGGTACCACAGAGGTCTATCCTCAGATCTGTCATGTTTAACATAGAATGATTTCAGTTGGAAGAGACCTTAAAGATGATCTACTTCCAACCCCCTCCCAGACAGGGATGCCACTTGCTAGATCAGGTTGCTCAGGGCCCCAATCATCTCATAGTTAGAATATGACTGAAAAAATAACTTATTGGATTCCATGCATATTATGTAGGTCAACAACTTTGCTAGTTTATTTGATCACTTTTTTAATCTTTGCACATTTCACTTTCCCACTCCAAATATTTGAGCAAATGCTACTTTTGATTGAAACCTATGTAACTCAACTGACCACTCAGGTAGGTACAGTCTGAAGAATGTAAAACCAATATAAACAGTTGCTAATCTCCAGTTGCTAAAATCAAGAGGCATAAACTCAAGATATTCAAGAGGAGAAATTGTAAAACTAATTTTTTACCAGGCTATTTCAAGAACTACATGCAAAATTATTGCTTTTACTATGCAGTTCATACATGATGTCAACATCACAAATATTCTGCAGCACTCCACATAACTTGACTGTTCATTAGAAATGCCATGTAAAGTAACATTTCCCTACCCCAAGACAAAAGACTGAGTTACTTCAGACAGCACAAACATCTGCATCAACTGGAAATACTAAAGGAGATTCATAAATAGCAGTTTTACTGTGACAATTTATACTAGTCAATGAAGCAATTGCAATCCATGAAACATTACTCCCTTATTTCCTACTGTTGATACATACAGATTTACTAAATCTGGAGAAATGACTAAAATCTTGAGCAAGTCCTCATCTTGCCTCTCATGTTTAATTTACAATCATAAGCTGATCATTCTCTAAACTGCTTGCTTTCTAAAGACTAATACACAGTAATTCCCCTGGAAACAATTATGTTCTATTCAAACATGAGAAGTGGCTTATAATTTCTGTCTTTATTTTTTCAATGAGTACATTTTTTTAAATCAAAGAAGTCCCATAGATCATTAAACTCATCCTTGAAAAAAATTATTGAAGATTGCAATACATTTCTACTATAATTCATGCACACTTACAAATATTCCTAATAAATTTTAAATAAAGCACAAGTTCTTTCTAAACATACACCACAACATACACTGTCACCACTGTCTTAAGCAATGGTATAAGCAGGAACATAGCGAGAGTAAAAGCATACTTTGCTTTGAAGCAAAATGCGCAATTCAACCATCTCATCTGTATTCCGAGACCTTTTGAAGGCCTGTTCTTCTTCCATATCTTCTGCAGGACGTTTGCCTGTAGACAGGTCCATAGGGGGGAAAACACAAATATATATTTAACTTTCTAAGTCACGATAAAACTGTATATCAAGTTATGCACTGTATTCCTAGTGAAGCATTCCCTCCCATTAGCCCAATGCTAACTTCTGACATCTACCCTGAGCATCTATAGCATAGAAACAGGTTTTTACTTCATCAGTCTACATTTCAATTAATAAGTGAAGACTCATTCTAATCTGTAAACTACAGTTGAAATGAGAATTTTGCAAAATTCGTGAAAAAATAACACTGTTTACAACAGTGCTGCATCATCTACTTAGTATTTCTTTTACAACTGGGAAAACCTTAAAGCATAAGATTAAAAGAAGCTTGTCCAATACTGAAATACCTATGAAACAGTAGGAAAGCAGTATTTCAAATCACTTAAAAGAAATGGCCTGAACCAATACTAATGCTCTAACTCTTCTTCACTAATTATGTCCAAAAGATTTTTCATTTAGCTAATATTTAGAGATATTTCACATATATATATACATTCCTTCAAACTAACAACTGCAATAAATATACAGTAATAGATATGCCTAACAGTATCTTTACATGATCACGTTGTCCATGCAAGTACTGAGTATTTAGCTATCAAATATTTCCAAATCTTTACTTATACCATGGCTAAAATACTCCCACAGAAAAAAAATACATATTCATGTAAAAAAAAAAAATCACGTAAAACCACATGGGACATTTATAAATTAAAATATTAAATAAAGCATTTGATACAGTTAAAGCATTCCAAAATAGTTAGAAACACCAAGACTCAAAAAGTTTCCTTTTCCCCAAAATAAAATAGCCCTTTAAAAAATTTACCATTTGTCTCTGTGTTGGTAAAGGTCTCCTCCTGTTGTTCAGTCTCCATTACCTTTTATCCTTAGGAGTGAAGGTAAAACCTGTTGCAGAATAAAAAAGAGCTAGTACATTATTTTGTGGGGGAAAAGGCTAATTGTACATCATACTAATGGGAAAAGCAAGAAGAAATGCCTGCTTTTAGAACTAACCAGTTTTATATATACTTGCAGAGCAAAACTCAAGTGTTCTGGGCAGGATCAAAACCCTACTGCTTCAGAAGCCTATGAAAACAGCATAGTTCAGGCTCTGTTCACTTACAGGTCTGATTCTTGCTACAACTGAAAATGGGGCTTTGACCTGAGATTTTGCTGCAAAGCTTTTCTTTATAAATGAAAAAACAAGGCCAAACACATCACTAAGAGGAGAAATAATAATCAAGTACAAAAGCTTACAAATACAGTTACACTGAATTATTCCAGCCTTGCTCATTTTCAAGCATTTGCTAGTTTTAAGCAATCACATTTATTGATAATGATTTTCAGATATTTAAAGTGAATAATTATCTGGTCCCTACTTTTAGGATGTTATATGATATATCTTGAATTTCCTTTTTAAGAGATGCTATGTTTCAATCTGCTAATTGTCTAGTTCTAAATTTAGACTAAACAATTTAGACAAAGTTATAAAAATAATGTTGGTGATTAGAATAAGTTGTCTCTCAACTTACTAGCATGCTTTCCATTCAATATAACAGATGAACAAAACATTACACACAAGCCACACTTAAAAAATTCTGTTAAAAATAGCACAATATAATGTATAACCTCTGCATACATGTATGAAGAATCTCAAAAGCAGACAAACTTTTTTGACCTTGTGAAACAGGCACCTCTTACAAGATCTATTTTTGCTAAGTCCACGTAAGAATACTTGTAAAACAAATTAGAAGTCCAGGCAGAATGATTTTGCACTTTATTAAAAAATTAATTTGTACAGATAACAGCCAAACAACGCTATTTTCCCTCCTTTGGATTTTATTGCTCAACTTTCATAGCCTGAACAAACGGTTGATACACATATCCACGAAGAAAACGTAAGGTATATTTAATTTTTTAAAGCATCCTTTTAATCACCCATTAATTTGTAAGTTACCCTGGTTTTGCAGGCTAAGGGCAAGCACTGCCGGTAGGTACGCACTCTTTTACAGTCGATGTCGTTGCTGAGACACCACCTTCCCAGCTCATGCTAGTATTTCTAGACTCCTAATTTGAGCTAATAGAAAAAGCACCGCCTAAAGAATAGCCAAGTCTCAAAACAGACGCTGCTAGAACGCAGGGATGGGGGCAGGAAGAAAATTTCATCAGGTTTAAATGGCTAACCCTTCCAGAACCTATTCTATTTACGACCCTCCCAAAAATTCTATAGCTGCAGGGGGAAGAAGCGTAATATACTGTTCAGGACAAGATGCTCTCAACTAGTTACTGTGCTCTTTTGTGCAAATCGAGTTTGCAGGATTAAATTGGCTAACGCAACATTTTTAAAAACGTCTAAAGAATAAAGCAGTCACGGACATGAATAGAGGGCTGGGAGATGCCGGTGTGTCTCTACTCCGCTCCCTCCGGAACTAAGGGCCCTTCTCGCCCGGACGCCTCCCCTTCCGCAGCCCACGCGCCAGAGTCTGCTCGGGCTGACGTTCAGCTTTACCCCTCGCACAGCTTCTAAAACCAGCCAGCCGCCGAGCGCTCAAAATCCCAGCTCACTCCCTAGGTGGGGGGGGGAAGGCGCCGTTACATAACCCCCACAGTCCGAGACCCACCTCCGTGGTGGCGGGGACCAGCAGAAATGGCGGCTGCTGTGATAGCGCCTACCCACTGCTAGGCGGAGCCGTGAGCAGAAAAACCACCACCACGCGGTCACAAGATTTCCCCCACTCTGACCAGAACGACACAAAGGAGGCACTCAGAGGCCCTCACCCCAGTTCAAGCAGGACCAACAGTGCAACAGCCCAGCCACGAGAATTCTGGCATGGCCCCTAAAGCAGGCTCTGCTGCAGAACGCTCCTAAATCGTTTTGATACGGCTGCTTCCGCACAGGCCGCAGCAGTGCCCTCATTCGTCTTCCTCTCTGCCCACCATAATTCCCAAAAACTCACCCCATCCACAGTTACCCAAGGTAGGGGCCAGAAAGGCGACCGCCCCTCCGGCCTTAGCACGCACCCGCTATTGCGACCTGCCTCCACCACATCACCACTCCGGGAGCGGCACCAGTTGGGCCGGCCTGCTCGCACTTAGGCCACCGAAGCGCGACANCCCATCAGGGCAGGGATGGCCTCTAGTTCGCCCCGCCCTCCGTGTAGACCACGGCGAGACAGACCTGAGTATCACGAGGAGTACTATTCACCTTACACCCCCGCAGTGTGCCTAGGTTGTTTGTTTGTTTTACCTGCCTGACGGGAGCCACGAGAGGAGCGCCAAGAACAGTGGAGACAATAGAAGGCAATAAAGGAGAGCGATCTCAGAGGGTTTTTTGAAAAAAATGGCGTCTGCGAAAACCCCGTCTTGTGCTTGTTCCCTAGCACTGGAGGAGGCGGGGCAGTGTTCTTGCGATGCTTAAAGCCGCGCATGGCGCTACACCTCCTAGTGGCTGTTGAGTTGCGCGGTGTTTTTGGGGGTTGTGTACAGAGAGCAGGTATATTCTCGTCTTCCTTCCTGCTTACAACTCAGGTGATGGGAAGTAGGTTGCCCTGCTGGTTCTGCCCGCCCGCTCGTTCGGCACCGCCCCTGCCTCAGACAAGTGTATGAGGTGGCTCGACTGAGGGTAGGGTGCGGGGGAAGGGGCTTGGGCTCTGATCAGCCTGTTTGAGGAGTAGGGAGTCATGTATCGTCCTTAATGTGAGTGGTGGAGCGGGCCATCTCGTCTTAGCATCCATCGCTGTCCACTGCAGCTCGTCGGTGTCCGCAGGGATGTGGGGTGACAGCTGGCCTTACCGCCCCCGGGGAACTTGGCACAGGGTAGCAGCGCTAAGGGGGTGACAGGCTATCTAAGGACTGCATGGACGACATGAGAAACTTATCGAAAATGGCGTGACATGCTAGGGATTAGACCTATTGATGAGTAAACAAATGGGTTATTTCCTGAAACTACCGTTTTTTTCAAGTGGTAGAGTTTTGGGGCAAACTTAAAGGCAGGGTATCTTTTTCTTAGCTGCAGGTTATAATGTCAGAAGACAAAAACTTTGTGGTTTTTTACTCTTCTTATAGTAATTTTTCTTTGGTGTAATTCTGTAGGGAGGTTGAATTCCTTGGTCATCCCCCTTTAGGGGATAAATAGGTTCCAAGTGCAGTTATGCAATTTAAACGTGCATAGATGCTTCCAAAACTATCAGGAAGCTAGAGCTTATTAATCACTGATGTTCTTGAGACAATGACCACCAAAGTTTGGTGTTATTGCAGCCAAATCCTGGACTGGGTCTCTAGATAACATTGATAGATCAGGCTAGCCTTCTGTTGTCAGTTCCAAAGCTTTAACATCATTAAAGTGTAAAAATCACCTCTATTATACAAATACAGCCTCCAATCTGTTTATATTGTAAATGAGGCTTCTCACTTGTGTTCTTCACAGTGCTAATGAGATGGGAGAATAATTTCCAATTCTGAAAGTTAGATGTTTTAACTCTTAATAGAAACCTCACAAGCAGCAATGGGTCTGGGGTATAAAGACAAAAATTTCTGATGGTTCAGTTTATCTCAAAGTAGATTTTGCTGATGATGTTCTAACAAGTTTGATTGGATTTTCACCGCCTGAAATTAATATGTTGAAGAAGATACCATTTCACATCCAAAGCTTAAGCATGGTTTAGAGAAATGTCAAGTGTCGCCCTGCTTTTTGC
>VZTZ01044092.1:2923-29285 GCA_013400955.1 Drymodes brunneopygia
TGTTTAGTCTTTAATCCTGAGCACTCAACAAGGTAAACTGTTTACCACAATAGTCAGAGAATATAATGCTACTAATCATGCAGAAAGTGCCATCAGAAGTGCAAATTAAATATATACATGATAGAGTCTCCTCTATACCCATGCACTCATATTTATTTTCATTAGTTCGGTGTCAAGTGTTGCATTTAACTGTGGCAGGTATGTAGACATGAAGATGATTTTTAAAATATTATCTTTTGAAAAATTGCCTCTTATAAGACTGAGTATCTGTTAACAAAGTGCTTTTCTAAATTGGACTTGCTCTTGCCTAGGAACTTCCAAGCTCAGAGCAAGAGACAACATCTCTTTTAGCACTAGCCAAGTTTTCAAGCAAACAGTCTAGCCTGCATTTGTGAAAGTGAAGTCCAGTGAATTTGGTGGGGAAAGGTGGTGTTTGGTTTTTTCTCTGTTTTCATCCACTTGAGCATACGGTAAACCAGCAAATATATGATAAAACACTAACGCAAAAGTTAGCTGTTGTTTACATTTATTCCCTCCCACCTCCCCAAATAATAACAGTGATTGTTTAGTCCATACTGCATGTAGACTATGCACTAGTGCACTACAGACTAATTGCTGGCTAAATGGCTTTTGAAGGGAAGACAGATGCATTGCACTGCAGTAAAAAATACTGCAGCTTTTCACCCTAAGTTCAAAGAGTGATCTGGGGATCTGGTCCAACAAGCAGTTCCACATGGGAGTAACTTTATCCACTGGGACAGTTACTTCAAATTTTATGCGTAAGTATGAAAAAGTTATCACGTGATCATACAATTATTAGAAGGAAAAAAACCCCTCCTTTTCAGGTTATGTCAGTTTTGAATAATGCAAAGCAAAAAGTATGGCAATCTTCCACATCCCAAGTCTGTGATAGTGGTGCTAAAATATGGAGATTAGTAGCTGGGTAAAAAATCCTCCAGGCAGGAGTTTGCAGTTATTGTTTACATTTATACACTCCTGGGTATTTCCATGTTGTTTAACAGGCCTCTGAGATAGCTACACTTATCATCCAAAAATGTTCCCTTATGTGGCACACAAATGTAGTGTGAAAGGTGGGGGNGGGGGGAAATCCTGCATGTAGGATTAGTTCAGAAGAGCTTGTTTTTGTGTTAAATGTTGTATCATGTAAGTAGTATATAAGTAGTTCTTTGCTTTACACTATCATGCAGAAACATTAAGACATAGCCAGTCCTGTGTAGGAGAAAAATGCAGTAATGTTAGTGGAAAAAAAATAAGGAAGTAAATCTTTGCAATATTTCTCTTCTATTCTGAGTGCTCTCTGCAGTATGTCTGGTGGACAGTCATGCATTGAAGGATCCCACAACATTTACAGATGTGGAGTAGAAAGCATCTGGGAAAGAATCAGGATGACAAGGATAAGTGACTCTTTTACAGCTTGCTAGGGTCCATACATTTTTAGGATCATGCATTATTCTACTGGTCTCCAGCAAGAAGCTGTGGAAAGAGCTTGTGTCAGTTATGTGACTACAAGTCTTCCGAGAAGTAAGTATGCTCCAGAGCAGGGGTTTCAGGCCAACAGAACCTGTCTAACCTGTGCCTCTTGATGAAATACCTCAGTTACCACCACTACTCTCCATGCTGACCTTCCCCTCCTTCCCACACCACACAGTGTCAGTGAATCTGCTGTCCATATTAGAAAGACATTGAGCTGTTAGAGAGTGTCCAAAGGAGGGCCATGAGGATGGTGAAGGGCCTTGAGGGGAAGCTGTGTGAGGAGGAGCTGAGGTCACTTGGTCTGTTCAGCCTGGAGAAGAGGAGACTGAGGGTTGAACTCATTGCAGTTTGCAGCTTCCTTATGAGGGGAAGAGGAGGAGCAGACACTGATCTTTTCTCTGTGATGAGCAGTGACAGAATCAAGGGAATGGTCTGAAGTTTAGTTGGGGGAGGTTCAGGTTGGATATTAGAAAAATGTCCTTCCCCAGAGGGTGGTGGTTGGGCACTGAATAGGCTCCCCAGGGAAGTGGTCATAGCACCAAAACTGACAGAGTTCAAGGAGCATTTGGACAATGCTCTCAGGCACATGGTGTGACTCTTGGGGATGGTCCTGTGCAGGGCTGGGAGTTGTATTCAATTATCCTTGCAGGTTCCTTCAAACTCAGCATATTCTGTGATTCTCTTACAGGCTCAAACTCACTCTACCTCTCCCATCTCCTTCTAGGAAGATTGTCTCCACAAACAGTGTTGAAGCCTCATCTCTTCTGACTCTTTCTTCTTTCAAGTACTGTTCTCTAACATCATACAAGGAATATATTTATGCTTTTCTTCATCAAAAGAAAATGTTTTCCTTGGCCACTGCAACATTAAGATGTAAAGACTTCCAGACTATGCAGTAGCAGACTTTAGGAAAGACAAAGTGGTTGCTTTATTTTTAGAGTCTGCATTTTCAAAACTCCATTTTGCACTAATTCATGGAGCTCACCAGACTTAAGTGTCGTAGGAGCACTTTCTCACCGCAGGCCCAGGGACCACTCTGTCTTATCTTATGTATTAGCCAGAACTCTGCTTCTGACTCTGTAGCTTTGTGTGCAGAACCCTTAACATTTCAGGAGTCAGCTAGCACAATCTTTCCTTGTTTACACAACCTGCTGAGAAAAATTAAAATCTTATTCCTCAGTGAATGTTGAATTTAAAAAAAAAATAAAATAAAATAAAAAATTATTCTTGCAGCAGACATTAATTACTATGTTGACACTTATATTAAAGCACTGTGTGTTTAACCTCTTCAGTTTTTCATGTTTAATAAATATTGGGTTTATCCTTCATCATGTTATGTTTTTCCTGACAGGAGAATGGTGGCTGAACATCCACCTGTCTGATGAACATCCACTGGTCTGATCTTACCTACATTGTTCTAAAGACGGAGAGCTGTTATCTCACCTTGATTCTGAAATGATGCTTTTTACCAACATGCTCCCTTCTGATGAAGACCAGAGAAACCTCACTGACTTCTGTGCAAATTGAGTATGAACAGTTATTCCAAGTCTGACTGAAAAATTTCATTGTGGGGACACAAGTTGCAAGGCTATGAAAAATGGGCCACAAAGCATGTTTGTGTTTGCAGAAGACATCCATGCATCTCCCAGCTGTCAAGACCATCAAGACATGAAGTCATCTTCAAGCAGGCTTTGGCTGAATGCACAGGATGACTGATAAATGTACATTTGTATATCCTGGGTCTCCCATGGCTAATATCAGCTTTCTAATATTCTGGATGTTGCTTCTCACTTGGGTCCTCTGACACCCTAATCCCCAAGCTAGTGTCACTCATGGCAGTCAGTCTGTAGTGTTACAAGATCATCTGAGACATGGATCTCTAATAAGATTAAGACTCATCAGTATGGTTTCAGCCCTTTCATTTTCTAAGGCAGAGGAACAGAATTATTCAAGAGTTACAGCAACAACATCAAGCATTTGCTAAATATTACCTTCCCCCACCATTCTCTGAGGAATCTACTAATTGTAGATATGTATACAAATTGCTAATTTGTATAAACACTCTAATGAAAAGAGAAAGCAAAAATAGCAAAAAAGCATTTTATGTTTTCTTTGAAAATATCTTTTCACAGAATCGCAGAATACTCTGTGTTGGAAGGGACCCACAGGGGTCATTGAGTCCAACTCTTAAGTAAATGGTCCATATGGGTATCAAACCCACAGCTCTGACATTATCAGCACCATGCCCTAACCAGCTGTGCTAATTTGACATCATATAGATTTACATTTTTTTATGAAGCCACATATTTGTCAGCATGTTCTTTGATACTCCAGTAGTTAGTTTTTCAGAAATCAAGAGAAGAGAATTGATGCACATGTCCCTTCCAGGAGGACCCTTCACTCTATTCCCATGTATCTTGGTGGAACAGGCTTTACATGTCGCACGAGCAAATTATAGGGCCTTGTCATTTGGGATATGCTGCCATTTTTCGAAACTTTGGAGTAGAAAAACTCCAAACTTTGGGTTAGAAAATCCAAGCTCACTATTATTTTACAAATGCTTGTGGTAGCATCTTGTAGGATGCTAAGAAAACTTCTAGGAAGTTGCACATGCAGACGCATTACACCTTTGCCTTTATGTAGTAACTTCAGGACTCAGATGGGTGCATGTCAAATGGATGCCACAGAAATCTAGGAAAGGCATTTCACCCACTTTCCATAGGGAAACCAACCCTCTCCCCCAGCTACCCTGTCAGCCAAATCCCAGATACTGTAGCTTTGAGTGACAGCTGGATTTTGAATCCCATGGGGAGATTCTATGCCTCTTGACGGATTCATTGTGACACTGCCCAGACTGTCTGCAAACTGGCAGACAGCTCTGTTTGCCAAATGTCGACATTATCTAATTGGCATTTCAGCCCACTTCTCGTTTTTAGTGGACATGAGGAAGACCCAGCCAGCAGAGTGCTGAAGCAGCAGCAGCGTGCTCAGGCTGCTCTGGCTACAGCCTCCCTCGGGCAGCTGCAGGATGGCACCAGCACCCGGGGTGTGGAGGCAGCCACTCGAAAGCTGCTGGACCACTTGATGCAAAATACAGGAACTGAGGAGAAGAAACGAAACAGCAGAGGAATGGCAAATTCAGGGGTAGATGCTAGCAATCAAAGCAATGTGATGTTATTGTGGTGGCTAAATAGCTTAGACCTCTTAATATAATTTACAGCAAAAGCAGCTGTCTTCTTTGAGAGAGCAGGCTTCCCACAAACAAGAAGGTAGTTTTTATATCTATATCTATATATATATACTGATCTGTAAAAAGTGTCCTGATGCATTATGTTCAGAAACATCAAACCTTCAAATGGGTAACTTGTAGCAGAGTTACAGAGAGCAGAGGCCATCTGCTGAAGCAGCTCAGAGATGGCAACTCGTATATTAAGGTAGCTGTCTATTCATTCATAATTCTTGCCTACATCTCGAGAAATAGGTCTGTTTCTCTTTTTCATATCTATCTGCCTGGCCTGTCAGAGCCATGGTAGATTACTTTTTCTCACTGTACTAAACTGTGGTTTTCCAAATAAATTATTACACCTCTCTTGGCTTGCAGCAATAGTGTGGCAGAATGGATAAACAATTCACGTGCTTCAGCCATCGCTCTAAATCTTCATCAGACACCGTTTCAGTGGCTGCACCCTTTTATCTCAAACATGTCATTCCTAATTTCCTGTCAGAGGGTCTTTCCACATTATTTCATATTGCTTTAAATGACAGGATATACATCCATGGGAAAAAAAATATACAAAATACTGCCTAGATGAGAAAAGGTCTGCTGCCAGAGAGAAAAGCATGCGTGCTTGAAGTTTTCTTACAAGTGAAACTGATACCAAATAAAATTTTTAAATCGCACTACTCCAAATAAAGTGTGTGGAAAAAACAATTAAAACTAGCAGATAAATGTGTGATTTGAGAGTTGCAATTAAGCTACTCCAGCAATAAACCAGAGAATAATTATGAAGAGATATGATTATGTGTATAAGCAGTGCTTTTAAAGAAAAGGGGGGGGGGGGAAGGTCCCATAGGAAAAGTCCAAGGTTTTGAAGTTTAATATATAATTTTCAATGAAACGTTTTCTTTCAATTTTTATTTCTTTAATATTACCTTCATGTCACTTGGTGGAGCTGGAATATTTTACACTGCACTCCTATTTGGTAAGCACAAATAAGGACTACACTAATGATGGAGGGCACTTTAAAAGCTTAATGTCAAGATAGCTTTTAACAAGCTACTGTAAAAGGATTTTCCAGTTTTAGTGAGTTATGACAGTATTCATCATTTTAACAATATATTAAATGTAAAGAAAAGCTTTTCTATAGTCTCAATAACATTTTCCATGACACCCCCTTCTAACTGCATGCAGGTGCATGTTTTCAGCCACTCTTCAGAATTCCTTAACAATCATTACAAATCCCACTTATCTAAACTAGTGATTAAAAACCTTTAAGGGGAAGCTGTTTAATTAAAAGTAAAGCAGACATTTATTGTGTGTTTAGTGTGCCAATTTTGCTATGACCTAAGAACCATTCCCTAATTAAATTTTGTAATTCTTTCATATATTACAACTACAACATGATAACATAGAAGAAACCTAACAGCTAATTCAAAGCTCCTATGTGCCTTTCTAAAACACTGTTTAAAAACCTGAGGCTCGGTTTTGCCCTGTAAAAGTCTGTGGGAATATATTTATAGTTTTGCCATCAGCTTTAACAAAACTAGAATGAGATCTGTAAAACTCATGGTCATGATCCATTTATGTACATTGATCTTAATCTGTCATCATTTCTTTGGTTTCAGTGGAATCAATCTGGACAGATAAAATTATTCCACATGTAGTATTTCCCACAGCGTAGAAACATAATCTTTATCACATTTTTCTTTATTATAAGTGTACACATATGTGTTCATCCGTACCCAGAGATGTTTGTGATCTCCCAGTAATGCCATGATGGCTTAAAAGACCACTATAGAGCAGAGGCATGGCTGCAGCACCTTGCGAGGCACAGGGCCGCTGGCAGTGACGTGAGAACACACCTCTCTTGTTCAGTTTTCTATCGTTATTACTTCAGCACTGACATCTGACTTCTTTAGCTCCCTGTGTGTACTGAAGTGTTCCTGACTCACACCTGGCGTTGGTAATAAAGCACAGAATGCATAAATAATGAAGATATGTTTGTGAAACTTCACTAAGTGGCAACTGCCTGTGACAGAGATCCTGCTACCAGCACTTACTGCTGTAAAGGCTTTTAATGGAGGCTGCTCAGCAGATGACAAAATGACCCAATTAAAGTTTATTCCAAATGACATCAGGGTCATAAAAGGGAACAAAAGAGGAGGAAATGGCTCTGGTGGTTTGAAAATATATTGCTATGTGTATTATTACATGTGCACTTTTTCCGATCACAGGAGGACTTCATTCACATAAAACAACACCTATAGAAAGACAAGTTAAAAAGGCAGCTGTTGGCTAGACAGAAAAATGATACCTTGTGACACTCTGCTGGACATGCTTTCCAGGAAAAGCTCTAGTAAGAAAGTCCTTTGAGACTGGGATAGAAGAGACATTGCTCCTGTCAGATACTGGATCAGAGACTTTCCAGATGAGCAAGGGATTTCAAATTCAAGTAGTCAGTCCATTTGTAGGACAAAGCTCTCACAATAAACAGTAAAGTACTTCTAGTACAAGGTCTGTCGTATTCTGATTTATTCTGAAATTTCTAGATGAGGGCGGAAACTGTGGGCTCCTGGAGGACTAAACATATGGCCCAATTTACAGAAAAGTTATTTGCTCCTAAGTGCCCCTTCCATTGGAAAGGAGGAAATGTGTGTAAATGAAAGGAGACTGAGGTGCTCCAATGAGAAATCAGCAGGCAATAAACCATCAGCAATTTTGAGCCACCTGCAGTTAATTTTCCATTGGTTCCAGTCATCACTCTGCATAAGGAAGGAGGAAAGACTATTTAATTGGCTTTGTTTTGCATTGGGACTCCACTGACACCTTGTAATGTACCTAATGCACCAGTGGGTGAGAGAAGCTGTATGATGCTTTATTCTGGCAAACAGGAGCAGCAATGAGAATATGGGATCAGACCACAAGTGTCACTTGTGTCTATTCATCCAGGCAAAATGAAAACAGATCAGCTCAATTTATTCTGAGACTGTGAGGCCAGTCTCAAAATCCTAGAAATGCTCCTTACACAGAGCAAAATTAGAATATTTAAGGACATTTTTAATTGAGGGCATTAATTTAGGGTCATTTTTAATCCTAGGAAGCTCAGAAAACCAAGGCCACAGAGAAGCATCACTTTGAGTATACCAGTTTCAGCTGATTGAATGAAATGCAGAGTCCTGCTACTCAGAGAAAGGCTGCCAGAAATCACCTCTGATCAATTCAACTTCACTATGACACTTTTCCCATGTTATAGTTGAGGAAAGTGATAAGTTGTTTTCAGTCCTGTTAGCATGTCTTAATAATTCACTGCTGCCCTGGCTCAGACAATTTGCTCACTTTCCCTACTCAGGCTTGATTTGTGAGGAATTTAATTTTTAGGAAAATCCATTTTCAACAACTTGAGGGTTGGTTTGTTGGTTTGGGGTTTGGTGTCATTTTTTTTTCCTTTGCACCACTACATAGTGCAGGAAGTATTCAATCAACTGCCATTCTGCAGGCAAGGAGCCGAACAACAACCTGTTGTTGCATACATGAGCACCTCACCAGCATAAAAACACATTGCTGAAGATATAGCAACAGGTCAGGGGCTGCCTAAGGTGAGAATATTCAGATTTCTAAGGACTGCCTTTTGCAGCCACACTAAAACATACTGTGCCCATTAAGATGAAGCTTTAACTTTGTCATTTCAGTCTTCACCAGAGAGAAAGGATACTTAGGGAAGAAACCTAGATAAACATTTGGTTATGCTTTCTTGACACAGTAACCCTCTTTCAACAGCCTGTGGCTCAAAGCATCCTGGGCCACACTTTCATGTTTAATAGCCCTTGGTGAATATTTTTTTCTGTACTGTGCCTGAGTTTTGAACCTACATAAATTTTTGGCAGCTATTTTATGCCAGTACTAAATCAAAATGAACACCAAGCCTCCACAGACAGCTAGTTTAATAGAGAAACACAATTTTCTCACAATGATTGGATGCTTTCCTTGCAAAGTGTGATACTAATTGGAATACAGCAATCTTCAGCCTGAAGATTTTGTTTTGGTAGAAATAATGATAAAACAAGTAGAGTTTTACTTGCCTTAATAAAAAGTCATCCTACCCTTTCAATATGAAAATGGGATTTGACCCTCGTTAGCTAAATGAGTTTCAGTGAGAAATTGAGCAATAACATTTTTTGACAATTAGTCTCCACTATGCTGCTTCTCCTAGCAGAGGAAATTATTTGCCTTCCACCCCAGCTCCCTTCTGATGCTTCTTGGCATGTGTTACTTTATTGTAAAGGAAGATCCTTCTTACATTCCAGGAATAAGTATGTGCCCTTGTAAAATCAGCAAGATTAAGAAGTTTGCCTTAAGGCAGAGATTCCTGCTTTAGCAAAATATGATGCAGACCTGCATAGCAATGCTTCCTTTCACCTATTAAAAAGTGAATGAAAATCCTGAATAATATCCCAGAGGTAAATATTTTTTCATTTACATTTGTGCAGTATTTCTAGGGGATATGTTTTCTAGTTTGGCTTTTGTTTGTCAGCAGAAAAGAAAAGCCTGTTACTGCATAAATCCATTCTTCATCATCCCAGCAGCCTCAATGGTATCTTATGAGATCACATCTTGAGAGAGCAGACCGTGGGCAGTTCAGCAGTGCTGCTGCTGTCTCCCAGCTCCTGCTGCGAGACATCCCAGAGACCTCAGTGTAACTGCTAACACACCAAAAGCAGAGCAAATGCTCAAAATTTCTCCCAAAAATACGTCCTCAGCAAGTAGCTGTCTTTTCTCATCCCCACTGTGTCGGTGTAGAAACGGTGTGATTAGGCAGGGAGGACACTGATGTAGTACAGCAGCAACAACCTTTTGGAAGGGAAGCAAAATAACAGCCCTAGTTGCTTGTCCCCTTTTCAGGAGTGCAGTGGTATTTATCTGGTGCGTGAGAGCTCTTAGCCTCAACCTTCTGACAAAATTTCTATTGTAGCTAATTATATTCTCCTTATGTACAAACCTCCCATGCTTCATCTAGTTTGAATGGAACTTTTCCAACCGAATGTTTTTTCAGTGGAAAACTGCTGTTTGATTGAAAACAAAACTCTTCTGAGAAAGTGTCAACTTCAACAATATCTGAAAAACAATTACAACTCCTTCAGTAAGGTTAAAATACTCCACATTAACCTTTTCAGAACAGTGACTCCATTTTTCATTTTGAAATTACTCCTTCAGACTGTGTTATGTTTTAAATTGAGATTAAAGACTGGGGCCTGAAAAGAAATTGTTTTGAAAATGTCACTTAAAGTGATTTGATTTTATTCTGCTTCAGAAGAAAAATAAATCTTGAAATCCTGAAATTTCCTGTGAAAGGAAAATTTTGTATCCTTTGCAACTTTGCTCATTTGCTTTTGGTTCCATGGTGTGGTGTATCGCTACTATCCTCATTTAGGAAACTGATGCATATTCTCCTCATGGGATTTGTATTTCACTCATGGTGACTGTAGCTGCGTCCAACAAAGAACCAAATTTTTCTTTCTCCCATTGCCATGAAGTCTTACGCTGACCTTCTGTTTTAACGTAAGAGCTCTGATGTCTTGCTCTTACAAGGGAACTGCTGATAATTTTTTGAAACTTCATCTATCACAGCCTGAGCAGTGTGTAACTGAAAACCAGTCACATATTTCTGCTTTACTTATCCTGAAGAAAAAGAAAAAGAAATCAACACATTCTGATGACAAAAACTTCTGAACTGTTCACAGCTGCATGTCCTCTGCAGAAAATGTCTAGTTTGTCCATTCAGATAATGCTTCCTGTATAACTTCAGCTGCTGCAGTGAGTACCACAGACCAAAGAGAGCAAGACAAAGGACAGGTCCAAAATGGGAGGATTTACAAGTTATTGAGAACTTCTGGAACTGCATGTGAAAGTAACAGGGCATAAAATTATGTAATATGCTATTTTAATAGTGTCGTTAGTAGATGCTGCTAAATATCCTTATTTGGATTTTGTTTCTGGATGGTCCTTTTGGGTAGAGACAAATGGAGCAGGTTAGTGTCAATAGAGTGGTCTTTCGGTGACAATTCAGGTTGAACTTCAGGTGGCACAATTCATAATGTTGTCTGCCTTACAGTATAAGGAATGTGTCTATGTCCTTGATACCTCTGAAAACATACCCCATGGATTTTGCTAATTGTCCCCGGAAAAGAGCAATCTTAACATCTGGCATCAGGCTCATCTAAAATGTAATGGGAAGAACAGTGCTGAAGTATTTCATAAAGTTGTCATGAAGTTCAGTTCAGTAAGTAATGTTTGCAAACATGTATCTTTCATAGATTGTCCCCAGCCAAGGAGCTATCTTTGAATGCTGGTTCAGAATGACATATCCTGCATTATCAAATCAGGTCAGTCTATCTCTAATTGGCTCTTGCTTGGATATTGGTTTGTGATATTTAGGAGTATCACAGTGTCACTAGGAGTGTTATGACCCATCAAAGAAAGTAACTGTAAAATTGTAGTAGATAAACATAGGTGCAAGCCTTAGAGACTATTTGCAGGAGGCAGATAGAAAACCCAAGTCCTAACTCAGACTTTATTACTACCTTTATCTGTATAAATTCATGCCAGTTACTGCATTTTGGAACTCTTATGCACCTGGCTGATGCATAAACTTCATCAGACAGAATTGCTGTGTCTATATTTGTTATCCAACGTAGGCAAGCAGCTTTCTAGATGCTTGGATTTGATGAAAGCTGTAGTATCTGGATAAAACTTCTCACTGCTCTTTGTAACAGGGGTACAAGAACTGAGATCACCAACACTGGTAAAGAATGCTCTGATCAAACCTTACCAGAAAACACCCACTTTTTAAAGTAAAATCGCTTTTGTGAAGATTCTTCTGGTTTGATACATCTTAACTAAATCACAGGTGTGGTTCTGGTGGAGAGTTGTTTATGAGGAAAGATCCCATTAGAAATACAAGTGACCTAGGCTCCCAAGGGCAAGGATGGGATTTCTGAGGTCCTTTCATATCCTTGTCTTACTAGCCTCCTACTAGAAATTGAGGTCTCTGTAACTGATATCTTGTAGGGGAATTCTGAAACACTGCTTTTTCAATTGGGTTGTTTGATGCTGCCAGCTTTCCTAAAAAAAGCAGGAAATACATAATGTTGGACTAAGCTTGGCTGTTTGTGCAGAACATGAAAGAATACAAGCCCATATGCCACTCAAGGCAATCAGTTTTGCTAGTGAGTCTAAAGGATTTCTGCATCTTTTCTTTAAAAGAATCTGATTAAACCGTCTTATGGTTTGCAGTTACCTTCTAATACAATTTTGTCAGGTGGTCCACCTGGAAACTCTGGTACCAGCCTGAGCTCAGATAATACTGCAGGAGACTTTGTTAAATTGTTTCAGATAATATGCTCAGCAGTGAACAGCCCAAGATTAGGTTGTCTATGAAACTAATTCATATTAAACGGTGTTTGGAATACCAAATGAAAAAATAATTCTTCCTGTTCCTTTCCCCCTCAAAATCTCTCATACACTATTGAAATTTCACTTATGCCAAATCATCTTGGGTGATATGTGGGGGGGAGAGGGATGGTTCTTTCTTCTGATTTGCTGTTCATGTGGAAATATGTAATTACTAATCAAAAATGCACTCGGATAGTAGGAAAGTAGGAAAGATATCTTTATTCAAGCAGAATTATAAAGTAGCAAATTTCCAGAGGAACTAAAAAATATGCAAGTCATGCCAAAGTATTGATTGCATAATAATGTGATATCAAGAGCACAGAATAATCATGTTTGCAGGTAGGGACTTTACATACATTATACAGCAAAGGTTTTACTGTTGAAATGGAACTATAAACAGAGCACTACGTATTTCTAGAAAATAATATTCACATACTAATACCCATCTTGTACATCATGATAAAGCATTATTATCACCCTCCTGGACTGACTAATGAAAAAGGAAAAATTCGGTGTTTGGAATTAAATCTGATGTGGGTGACATTTAAGGTCATGAAAGGCAATCTTAGTTGTACTGAAATCTTTTAATCTTATTTGCAGATTATTCCATCAGTGGCTCCCTGGAGTTGCAAAAGGATTTTATTCTCATATCTTTATTATTTATTTGAACATTGAAAGTGTAACATATTGTAAATTGCTCCTAATTTTAAAAAGTACTTTCTTGTTTCAACATCATCACATTTGCAGAGCTACAGGAGTACTGACTCAGAAATATACCTGGGCAAATTCAATAGTGGTATGCAAAGTAATTAGGTAAGGAAATTACTATAGGGGGTGAAGTACATAATCATACTTAATTGTGATTCAACAGATGTTCAAAATTACTGTAACTTACACCAATCTGATGTAACAGCCAAATTTGATTCTATATTATATCAGGATGCAGTTCCCATTGAAATCAGCAGGTCCACAAAATTTGGGCAGATTACTGACTTCAGTAAACAGGAATATATTTGACGCCGTGAAAATACAGATTACAGGGGCATTGGTATTCTTTTCCTTATCATGGTCATTGCTTTCTCTACAACCTGCTGTTAGATGTTTAAGATGATGCTGTTCTTCACATATCTGAAATGTCTGGACTTCCTGGCCTCCAACCTCTCTCTAAGGACTAAATTTTGCTGTCAGCAACTGAATTCAAGACAGCTTTCCCAACAGCCCAAGCACAATTTCCTGGCTGGACTAACACCAGCACCAAAGGTCCCATATGTTTATGTAGGAGCCCCTCAGAGCTTGTCTTAACTATCCAACAAGCCTGAAGTTGAGCTCCTGTCTTCACATGGCCTGGACTGAAATTTCACTCAGCAAAGTTATATCAACAAAGTGAAAACCTTCTTCTCACTGTTTTCTTTCTTACCTCCATTCACTTGGAAGTATAATCTATGGTTCCTGGGTTAAGGTGAAGAATGTATCTCTCTCTCAAATTACAGAAAGAACCAACAATGTGAGTGGTTTTACCTTGTATGCTTGATGCAAAAAGGAAAAATCCTACCACAAAGACAATTTGAACCTGGACTGTAATCACTCCCCAACACAGACTGCTCAGTCTATGTGTAAAGGCTTTACACGTGGATTTGAAGATATTATTGAAAGACACTAGAGGGTATGGCACAAACTGTCAGTGACAGCAGAATGAGTGATGAGGCTAAGGATGGGCAAACTCCACACTTCAGTGATCAGCCATGGCAGAAGTCCCTTTGAGTAGTTACTTCAGCTACATGACACCAAGCTTTCCAGGATAGCTTTCCTGGTCTGGTCCATTCAGGTAGGAATAGCCAGTGGAGAAAACACACTGTGCATGTTCATTGATGCCACACTACCTGGAAGCCAGGCAGAGCTGCAGGAGTCTTTGACACCAGGAGCAGCACCTGCAGGGTCCCTTGGTGAGGCCGCCTGCCCCTGAAGCCATCTTCATTACCTCTGCAAAGGAGCTTAGAACAGTTTTCTCTCACTACCTACTTCTATGTGTTTCATGTAGGACAATTCAATTCATTTTCTGGCCAGTGCAGGGCTATCTCTGGTAGGTATTTACACAGCAACAATCACAAACCACTTGTGCATAGGTATTTATAGAGCACCAATCACAGGCAGTTGTACCTAATGACTGATATTAGCATGATGTGTCAAATACAAAATCTTTCTCTGAAAACAGCAGGGTCCAAACAACTCAGCTAATGAAACAGGCAATAAAGAACACGTATGTGGCACCACCTCGTCTATCCTATTTTTGAGCGTTAAAATAAATTATATGGATTTCAAGTACATGAAAATAACACGACAAGACTACCTGACTTGCCTGCACGTCAACGTCTTGCAGCAAGGCTTAAAAGAGGGTTTTTTTCCTCAAAAGCAAGCCCTTGGCGTAAACCAGCTCTTTGGTGACAAACTGAGAGGACAAGCCCTTCCTTACCTGACCAGAGTGCCTGGCTTCATCTCATGGCACTGTCAATACTCATATAATATCCACCTTGGAGCATGAATTGATGCCCAGTACCTGTAACATAAGAGAGTTAGCCCCGTTCCATGATCTGGGACATGGTGAGGCTCAGCAACCAGACTTGTGTGGCATTTAAGTGATAAGCCTAGTGTTGCAGCCAGGATTTGACCACACAGAAAGACAGACCTACTGGACAGCATTGTCATCACAGCAGTCCCTCCTGCTCCTGTGCACCTTCCCTGTCCCTTTTGGAGTCTCCTCCACAACTAAGTAAAATGAAGGTTATTTCAAAGAGACCAACTTGCACTGGGTTATACAGAGCTGATATTGCTCTCTCATAGAAGCAGAGACAGGGAAGCAGATGAGAGGAAGCACTACAGATGTACAGATGTAATGCACCCTTGCCAGAGAACAGAAAGACATACAAATTGTTGTGCTGGCACAAGACAATTGTCTGGCTTACTTGTGATCAGTCTATGGCATTGACCTGTACCAGGTGCTTTTAGGGGAATATCAGAAACCATACTGATGTTGACTCTAAAATTGCCTGCCCATCATGGAAAACTTTTTTAACCATAAGATATGAGTGGTTAGTCTCAACCTTCTGGTTCAACTCCCCTCTGTTTGTGTATGTCTCTGTTCCTCTCTAGTTTAAATTTAAACCTAATATATTAAGTATTTGTTAAATTAAGAGAAACTTACGTAATGGATTGAATTAATTTTTCTCATGAATTTAATACAGTTTCTCTGAGAGTCAGATTCTACATTTGGAAAATGTGCTTGCAACACATGATATAGATGCATTTTTTTGCTTTGAGAGCACACAAAAAATAAATATATACTTGAGCAAGAAATCTCCCACCAAGGTGGATCTTTCAACCAGAAATATTTCTCTGCACCTCACAGGGAAAACACAGCACAACTACTGTCATGGAAAGATACTGCAATCAGCTGCACAGATTGTTAAGAGAATTATTTTTGAAAAGAGGAATGCATGGTTGAATGTTACTTTAAAATCAAGCCCTGTGTTCAGGGAGAGAACAGAGGTGTGCAAACACAACTGTCAGATCTACATGGATATATCTATACAGTTCTGTATGTGACTGTGAAATGTACATACCTGGCTCAATGACCTTAAAGGTTTTTTCAAAATTAAATGGTTCTATGTTTTTATACACACAAATAGGTTCACATGAAAACGTACAAAACCCGGTGCATTCATTCAGGAAACAGATTACATACTGGAAAGCGGAACTCTTCCTTTATTCTCACAGAGGGGCAAGAACAGATTCTGCAGCATCATTCCTGTTAGCAGGCAGAGGCAGGCAGGGTGATTGACTGATCGATTGATTTTGATCCCAGCAATGGTAGAGATTTTTCTATAATGGTATAAAATCATGAGTTGGGAGCATTATTGCACTCCTTAGGTAAATCTTTGCAATCCAGTGGTGATGCTTTATAAATTTTGTCTTTTCACCATCCCACCATTTTGTACCTTTCAGTGGTTAAAAAAAAACACAAACCAAGACAACAAAACCAGCAAGCTAATACCACTGCCATTTTGGTTTACATTAAATGAAAGGGCTGTTACGTGACATTAGCAAAGGAGTCAAATGCACATACTTGAAAATGTATGCTATTTTATGGCCATGTTATGAGCACTTTAAACTAAAAGGTGTGCCTTTTATATATAAAATATATATGTAACATACAATAATGTGACTCACTATCAGCTGCTGGTGCTCTTAGAAAGCAAAGCAGGGAAGATTTATATATTTTTCTTTGATTTTATTAATGGCACATCCACATAGAACAGCACTGCCATAATTAGCCTTTTTGCCTGTTTATGCCTAGAAACTTCTCAAACAAACTTATGTTTCATTCTACTTTCAAAGAAGAGCAATTTTAAACAGGATCTACAGGATCTACCAAAATCCTCAGAACCTTGCTCTATTATGTGGAGTCTCAAGTTTTTTTAAGAATCCTGCCTTGCATAACCCTTCATGTAAAATAAAGACTACAATTTTTCATTTGCTAATTTCTGTGAACTAATTTCACGAAACACTTATTTTCCCCCCAGTCACACACTGGCCTCTTCTCTCTCTGTCCTTGTAACCTCTCTTCCCATCATCTCTGTTTCACCTTTTTGCCCTTACCACCATTCTCTTACTACTCAAGTGGCTCAGTCTCCTCCCTGTTTTATCAAACTCCTCTTTTTCTTCCTTTTTAATAGTGCTTCTTTACTAAGTATTCATTATAGGCTGCGGGTTTTTTTCCTCCTCCTCATCTCTACACATCTCTGAATGATTCTAACACAGACTACACTATATGAACTAACATATATAGTCTGAAAGGAAACCGTAATCCAGCATGTTGCTTACTTAATTTGTGAAAATTCACAAGTTATGGAAAAAGTAAAACAGCAGAAAGTTTTTCAGAGACTCTGGCCAATAAAGTATTACAAAAAGATTCAAACCCAGCAGAAATGCCAACCCTTAAAAAGCTTTCATACATACTTAGAGCTTTCTCCTGTTTCTGCAGTGTGACAAAATGGTTTACATTGAAAAGCCAACATACTTATCTTGAGATTTGATGATCTTCCTCAGAGTGGACTTCAGAATTTAAATGTTTCCATGCTCCCTTATCTAACACTTTATTCTTTCTCACATTCCTGTTATTCATATGGGTGTGCAGTCTGAGTGGGCTAGCCAAAATCATTTATGGAAATGTATGCTGCCTAGTTTTCAAAAAGATTGTATTTCAGCTATCCTTATTTCAGATCACAGCACATGGGCTATCGTTTAAAACTTGCAAATACTCAGACAAACGGGGACAACTCAGCTATCTTTGGGAGGAAAGGTGGTATCACTAGCACAGACTGCATAAATGTCACATGCAAACATGAAAACACATATAGGATTTTGCAAAATATAAAAGCATTTTCAAAAGCCTTTGCATTTGAAAATATCAGACGTTCTTTCTAAAGGGAAGCTAGAGTGACACAAGAGAGAAGCTGTTTCCTAATCAGGTGCTGCCTGTACCCAAGCAGGGTAATCTAATTTACAAGTAGGTGACCTATATGTCTGGACATAGCTGATTATTTATTCAACTAATCAAATTATATTGTGTCATTTGACGCTACGATGTACACAGTGCTGACACGATGTTATTTTTTGTCACCAGATAAGGGGAATTGATTCTAATCTGTATTACTTTTGTTAGTCATCAACTCTTACACCTAGATCTGTCAAGGGAAGCATGAATGCATTTTGTGAAGTTCAATAGCACACATATCATTAGGTCATAGCAAAGATATGCATTGTTGAACAAAAAAACAAACAAACAAACCACTGTACATCACCGTCTGATCAACTACTTCCATGCATCAGTAGTGTTCTGTAGAAAGCACGCTTCTGCCCCTCTCCCACCAGCTACTGTCATGATTCATTTGCCCGTTACCACTTCTTCATTTTTGTCCTTCTGTCATCATCTGGTTTTGGAAGAGACCACCATGGATTAGATTGCATTTTCTGAGAAACCTTGCCTCTTGCTATCCCAAAAAGCACTGAAATCTTAAGAACACCCTCCATCCACCTGTGTGTACTTGTGATGCCCATTCTATAATTAATCTCAGGCCAGATGTCATAACCCAGACAAAAGACTGTCTTTTTTTAATTTTGATTGACTGATTTCATTCTCTAACAATATCTACTGCAAAGGTCAGTGAACAATTCTGAGGTATCAGCTAGGGCTGGGGAACTTGTCAGGAGGGCTCTGTGTCTGTGTGCCCTGATGAGGAGCAGCAACTGAGGTCACAGCAGACCTCGGCATTTCTCCCATCCCTCCCCCGCTCTGCCTTCTTGGTTGGGGTTTTTTTCAATGACCCCAATGGCAGAATTTTTCAGTGGGGAGGAGAAGCAGAGAGAGGGGGTGCTGAGGACTTAGTGGGAAAGATGAAAGTTTTTAAAATCCGTAAATATGAGCCCCTCATGGAGCAAACCGAGCCTCCTGTGTGGAGTGTTCGGGAGAACGATGAGGGTAATTGTTGCAGCTTGTCGCTCTCGTGGCTGGAGGGGGGGGNGCGGCCGCCTCTTGCTGGGGTGTGCCCGCCCGCCCTGTTCCCCACAAAGGGTGTCTGTGGCAGGGATCTCCTTCTTCCCGGAGCTGTGCTTCCTTGGGGTGCTGGACGGAGTGAATGCAACTTCAGCTGCCGTGGCCGCTTCCATCGCTGTCCTTCCTTCCCTCCCCCCGCCTCCCCTTCTCGCCTGAAAAGAGCAAACTTGCGCTGAAATGGCACCTCGACTCGTGCGCCAGCCTAACCAGCCCATTAAATATGATCAACGTACCGTTTGCATGGATTGAAACCTTTCCCAGTCCTGATTGCTCCAAAGGGGAATCACGTCCTACCTCCCACCTTCCCAATCTTCATTCTCCCAGTGTACACACGCTTGTAATTACTGGTGATTGTGCTAATGCAACCCTGAGCAAAAGCATGCTGGTACTATGGAGAGGGAAGGCGAAGAAAATACCGTTAANGCTTGTCGCTCTCGTGGCTGGAGGGGGGGGTCCGTTCCCGATCCGCGGGGAGGAAGGAGCTGGGAACGGCAGGAGCCCGGCCGCGACTCCCAGGGTTGAAACCGCCGGCTGTCACGGCTGCCACCTCCGCGATCCTCCCTGGGCCACAGTCATGGGTGGAAGCTACTGGTGGGAACCTTCCCCCGGGGAAAGCCCCTTGGGGGAAGGGCGGCCCGCGGCTGCCGGGGCCGATGCTGCCGGAGAGGGCACGGCAAGACAGGGAGCAATCTGCCCGTTCTGGAGAAGTTGGCTGCGGCGCAGCGGGGCGGCGGGGGTGTCACCGGGGCGGCGGGGNACTCGTGCGCCAGCCTAACCAGCCCATTAAATATGATCAACGTACCGTTTGCATGGATTGAAACCTTTCCCAGTCCTGATTGCTCCAAAGGGGAATCACGTCCTACCTCCCACCTTCCCAATCTTCATTCTCCCAGTGTACACACGCTTGTAATTACTGGTGATTGTGCTAATGCAACCCTGAGCAAAAGCATGCTGGTACTATGGAGAGGGAAGGCGAAGAAAATACCGTTAATTTAGGGCAATGTACGTGTGGATTATGTTTTTTTTTTTCCTTTTTTACACCATCCTATAGATGTTCGCTAGGCATCAACCCAAACATCAGCGGCTTGTTTCCTAGGCTCCTTTTTTTTTTTTTTCCCCGTGTGGCTTTTTTTTTTCTTTACCGGATCACAAAGTGATCTGAAAAGAAATGATGGATCGCTTCGTGGACCAGCGAAAGGAGAGAAAGTGAGGAGACGACTTGTTAGTCCTGACTCTAGTCAAGGAGAATGCTGCCTGATCCCACTCCTGCCGTGATTGCTTCTTACATAATTCTCTGTATTCAGCGCAGACCGCTTCGCTCGGGGGCGGAGGGGGGCACCCCAGTATAATATCACGTCGGGCCTTCTCCGCACTTGAATCCCCTCCTTCAGCAGTGCGGGGCTTCGAAGCTTGATCATTAACTTCGGGGATCATAACTTGGTTTCTTTTGAAGGCGGCTGAACGGTCTTTTTCTTAAGCTAAGAGGGTTTTTTAAATTATTATTTGTTCAGATGACATTCCCTGTTCCCCTCGCCCCCACCACCGCGGCTTGTACACACACACACACACACACACACACACTCTCACACTCCTTTTCTTTTCATCCTCAGCAAATAAAGATTAGGTGGGCAGATTATAGAGAGCGTTTTCAGTCCTGTGCTGATCTTTATTCCAGAGCCTTTGTGATGATATTGATGATGATGATGGTCAAGTGGACAGTTTGATTTTTGTGTTTGGAGCTAGTTATAAAGAATCAATATTATATCAAGGGGTAACTTTCGTGATAAAGGACTTTAACCACTCTGGCTATTCATCATAAGTCTGTAGCAAGCAGATAGGTCAAAAGAAATTATATTGCACTAAAGAGTGTGTCTTCTTATCTCTCCTATACCAGGGGAATAAGGGACAAGCCGATCGATACAGTAGCTGCTGTATACTTCTTGCAATTATCAATAGCTGATTTCGTCTTTTGAGGCCTGCATCTATTAATACAAACTAATAATAATCTTCTGAGCATATCTGTAGGCAAGGCAATGAAAGTTTTTATACTTGCCGACACTATTTGTATAGCTAGAATTAGTGGACAATGTAACATCGTTTATTTGCGTGTGTGCCTGCGTGTATATATATATATGTATACTCATCTCACTTGTATTTTTCTGAAGCATACAGATTTTTCAAAGGGTCTAAGCCTACTTATTTTACATGCACGCTGCATTCCTACATGCACTTCCTGGAGTATGTACTGACAGACGTGTTGCAATTCAAATAGAGGGGCTTAATATACAGCACCTATGCATCCATACGTGTAAATTATGTGTATGTATGAGCTTTAATGTGTGTTGTCTTGATAATGTCTCCACAACGGCGTGTATTACAAATATTCCACAAAGTATTTAAAATTCTTAGTTAAATTTGTGTATCAACTTTCAAGTTAAGGAACGGAAGTAGATGCTAAGTGGAGTTTGCTGCGTGTGAACATAAGCTTTTGTGTATATGAATCAATGCTTATTTCGACCCAAGGGTGTATTAAAGACCCAAGCATTAAATAAAAGGAAAAGTAACTTAAATGTTTAAGGCAAAACGTTTAGGCATAGATGTGGTGTAGACTGGTTCTATGAATCTCGTGGTGGGGCAAGTTGCTTTCCATAAAAAAATTGTAATGGAAAAGAAACATCTTTATAATTGACATTTGACATGCAGTTTGGGTTAGGCTGTGTTAGACCAAGCACAGATTTCCCTCTGATGGAAACATTTATCATCATGATTGCTGCAGAGTGGCAGGTGGTGTTATCAATTACCTCTTCTTACCAATAATAATATTAGTATGGTAATATCTTTGCTCACGTGAGAACGAATTACTGGTCAGTTGTTGCAGCTTTAAACAGAAAAAATCGTGCTGGATTTAACCCCAGGGTCCTCAAACGAGAGTTGTGGTGGGGAAAAGAGGTTGGGAAGACGATACTTCAGCCTGCCAGGAAGAGTAGGAGATGACAGAAAATAAAGCCTGAATAATTGCATGCCCCTTCGAATAAAATTGCTGAGCAAAATAATAACTTTAAAAGACGGTAGATGTATTGCACAAAACGTTAGATCCATCTTATCCGCACGTTGGTAACTTTGATGCGTTTAAGAACAGTCTTGTATAAAGCGTGTGGACAGAACTACTTAGATGCTCTTTGTAGAGTCGATCTTGTAGATAAGCTTTCCGATGGTTTTTATGCACTCCGAATAAGGATAAAAATTAAAGCAAATGTACAACTAGGTGTCGCATTAATGTAAAAAATAAAGTACTGGTTGGTAACTGACATTATTAAGCAGGCAGAATAATAACGTGCCACTTCTGACAATGAAAGCAGCATCGCAAAAGAAGAAGACAATTAACAAATTAGATTTAATTACGGAGGAAAAAAAGCACTTTTGCTTCCCATCACTAGTAAAGTATTTCGGTGGACCCACGAGCCACGGCGAGGGGGAATCGAGCGGGTGCGGTTTGAGCCGGAACACGCGTGACCGCCAGCCCCGCAACCGCGCTCCCCGCTCGCCTGCGCGCCCCTACCTGTGTGGGTGCGCAGAGATTTACGCGGCTGAGCGATCCCATCCCCTCCCCCCTCGCCTCCCTCCACTACAGTGATCGTGGTTTTTTGCAGGCAACTTCTGCGAGCGCATCATTATAATTTTTTTTCGCACTCGACTCAAAAAGATTAATTAAAAGGTCCGTGGAAACTTTGAGGTATAATGGGGAGCGCGGGAGGAGCCGCATATCACTTCATAACTTTCCACTGGCCTCCCGAGCCCGCTACACTGACAGGGTTTTCCACGCAGGTCGTGTAGAAACTTTCCCCCGGCGATGCGCGGCGCCGCCGGCGGTGCGCCCCGGCGGTGCCTGGAGGAGCCAGGGCTCCGCAGCGCTTCCCCGGCCGGGGACAGCGGCCGCCCTGCTCCGCTCCGCGCCGCCCGGCACCCGGCTCCACGACCCCCGCGCAGAGCGGCCAGCTCCTTCTCCCAGAGAAAAAGTGGGAAGGCGAGCGGCATAAGGGAAAAGAAAACCATAAAAAGTATCACTTGTAAGCCTAGAATATGTTAATGTCAAGAGATACAAATCTGGTAATTATGCCTTTCTTGCCTGTTGTGTTCTCCATTGTTCATTAAACATTAAAGACGGGATTATTTAATTTTCCACTTAAAGATTCTCTCACGTTCCGCAAAATCATATTAAATTTCAATCATTTTAATTTTACAAAGGACAAAGTTTTGGGTTTATAATTCTGCCAATGAACTGCCCTTTTTTCATTTTTTCCCGCACATCACACTTTTAAAACGTTCTTCTAGAAATCGTCTGCTGCTGAGGGAACTACCAGGCACCGAGCCATAGAAAACGCCAAAGTTTTGGAGGGTGGGGGGTGAGGGGGGCGGGTGTGAGGAATGGTGCCTCAACAACAGCAACAAATCTTTTCAAAAGATGACTGTATGAAAATTGACACATTTCAGGTACTACAGCAATTGCTTGGGCAAGGTGAAAGTGCGTCCTCACTCATTCCGGGCAAATATCTCAGCCACAGAGAGTACTGGCTAAGCCAATGGCTTAAAAAAGTCGGAAAAAATATCCCTCTCTGTTTTTGAAGGGAAAGCCCTAACTCCAGCTCCCTACTCACTGCTGCGATGCTGAGGGTTACTTGAACGCCCGCAGATGCTCCCTTTCACCTGCACTCTGCCTACAATCTAACGCAGCGCATACACACACACGCATAATGTGTTATTCGTGTGAGCGGGGTGCAATAAATCCCTACTTCTGTCGGAAAAGAAACCCATGCTCAAATAATGGGCTCATCGCCTCCCACTTCATATTGGAAAATTGCATCATATTTCAACCATCATCATTGTCTCCAGGTATTTTAAACGAAACACTCCTAGTGCGACCAAACTTTCCGCGAGGATGGATGCACGGGAAGAAGATGCACTAGAATTTATAGACAGTAAAAAAGTTTTTTAATCGTGAAGAGGGCAATCATTGCAAGGAGCGTCGTGTACACATTTCGCCAAACGGTGGACAGAAAAGTACATTCGTCTAATATCAAAAAGCATTGATCTGGCGTTCCAGTGTTCTTTCCCCTAAAAGTCGTGCCCTTTCCTAACGAATACCTGCCCCACAGAAGTCGCTGATGTTGTGCATGTCAGCAAACTATCCGGAGTGGCCTAAACTGTCACCTGTAACTTTATTTGGTTTGCCTACTAACATAAAAGCGGAGAATAAACCGAATGCCCAGAGACAGGGTATCAGAGCTCACGAGATAAAGGGAGCTATCAGCAGGGAAAGTTTACGCAGAGAAGGCTCCCAAAGAAGCCGGGGTTAGTGTGTTTTAAGGACTAGGGCTGGATTACACGGGCTGGGGTGGGGGTATTAGGAGGAAATCCCTTTCACTGATCCCCGGCCCCATGTGCGGAGCTGCCCGCCTCCCTTCCGCAGCCGGCAAGGTGGGCTGCGCCGGGGCCCCTCCGCCGAGCGCCGCACGGCGCGGGAGTCCGCGGGGCCGGGCTGAGACTAACAGATTAAAATACAAAAGAAGAAAAAGAAAAAAAAAATTAAAAAGGGGAAACAAAACAAAACGGCGGAGGGGCCCACAGGAGCCGCTGAAGGAGCCCTTCGCCCCGAAAGCACACATGCACAGCGAGGCGCGGAGCCTCGCCACAGGACAGTGCGCGCACTGCGGGCCCCCGCGCGGTGCGGCGCCGGGGCCATCGGCGACGGTGGGGTACATCCTAGCGGCGGCTGGCTGCCATGGGAGCGGGCTGGCCGCACTCCCCGCCCGCACCGGCCGAGGGGGAGGCGGGCAGTGACGGCCGCAGGAAGCGGCAACTTGTGGCGGCGGCCGGGGAGACGGAGCTGCTGCGCGGCGGAGTGGCCGCCCGCCTCCCCGGGGGACGGGCGGGGCGGGGGGGGCGCGAGNNNNGGCGGGACGGGGCGGGGGAGGCTCGGCCCGGCTCCTCGGCAACTTGTAATGCGATAAGAGGGGAAAGCGGGGGATGGAGGGGAGGGAAGTCTCTCCCCACCCCCACTCCTCACTTTTACAAAAAAAGGGGGGGCCTGGGAGAAAAGCCGCTGTTGGGAAAGTGCGTGCGGAGAGGGAGGCTCGGCGGTGGCGGGGAGCGGATTGGGCTGCGGGGCTGGGGGCAAGCCCCGGCGGCAGCCCCGACAGCGCGGCACGGGAGGCGGAGGAGGAGGAGGAGAGTAGGAGGAGCTGCAGTGTGACCCGCTCCGCTCCCAAACTTGAAAGTTTATCTGCCCGAAATCAAGAGCGGCCGCGGTGCGCGCAGCGCTCCTCGTCACGGAGCGGAGGTAGCGGCCGGCGGAGCCGCCGCGCAGGGAGCAGCTGGCGGCGCCGCTGAGAACGAGGCAAGGCAGGGGACGGGGGGATCACCCGGCGACAACAACAACAGCCACCCCCACCCCCCAAAACTGGGAAACGATCCATTGTTGGAGACCAAGGACTTGCTCATCGGCGCACACGCGAGCCCGCTGTCATTAGCTGACAGGACACACGGCTGAGCCGGGGGGGTGGGTGGGCGGAAGGGTGAGGAGTGTCACAAAAAGTCATTACAACCTGAGAGAGAGAGAGAGAAAGAAAAAAACTTCCTACCAATGGACAACAGGAAGTGACCACCACCACCAACGGGGAGTCTTTGCTTGGAGAAAGAAGCTGCAAGACAAAGAAGAAGGAAGGAGAGGTGAAAGACAAAACTGCCCAAGGTCTTCTGCCTGTGCATGCGTGCGCTTTAGAGAGCGGAGAGAACAAAAGTCAGCCGGGAAGGGGAGACAGAAAGAGCGACGGGAAAGGAGACAGGATGAAGGAAGAGCTAAAGAGAAGCATGTGAAGATCAAGGCGAAAGAGCAGTAGAACGCCGAAAAAGAAAGCACACAGAAAAGAAAAGGAAAAAGAAAAGGCATACATAAAAGTTTCTTTTCTTGCTGGGAAGAAATTACGCAGACACACACACACACACACACACACACACACAGAAATCAGATGCTTTGCAGCTCAACTTCTGGGAAAAGAGAGACCGAGAGAGCAGAGGACGCAGAGTGATGTGAAGAAAGAAAAGGAGGGGGAAAAAAGAAAAGCAGAGAGCAGAAAGCAGAGCAAAAGAAAGTGAGAGATGGGAGGGAAGAAAGCACGACAGACAGAAAAGCGAAGATCGTGACCTTTCCCAACAAGTGAACCTTGCACATATGTTGTGTAAAGTGTGTGCAAAACAGATTCCCTCCTGCGTGGTGCGTGTGTGCTTCGCTGCTGCCGCCGCTGCTGCCNGGGTGTTGGTTGCCTTTTCTGTTGTTTGTTTGGCTTGTTTTGCAACTCGACTTTTATTTGTGAACAGTTATTTCCAGCCCCCAACCCCCCTTCCTTCGTTCCCAATTCCTTCCCCCCTTCCCTCCACCTCCACGTCGCTGATGCCTCTGCAAAAAGCAGAGTCAAGACGGCTCAGTTAGCAGCATGTCTCGTCGAAAGCAAGCGAAACCCCAGCATCTCAAATCGGACGAAGAACTGCAAGCAGAGGTAGTTTCTGAGCACGGTAAGGGTTCCCGGCGCCTC
>VZTZ01044092.1:34958-42458 GCA_013400955.1 Drymodes brunneopygia
AAGAAAAAGAGTAAAAATAAACTAATTAATAAAGAGTGTTAGTGCCATCTGGAAAATAGTCTGAATCCTGGGAAGATTTTCCTGATTTCTCTCCTTCATTTGATTTGTTGTCTGCCAAACATAGACAAGCATATCTGTTGACTATCCAGCAGTCAGAGCATGAGTCAATCACTTTTGCTGATAATAAACCAGGTCAGGCATGACATTAAAATAGTTAAGTACTGACACTCTTTCTTCAATAAAGCATATAAAAATAATTTATTTCATTATATTGTATTTGTAAAAAGAGAGTAATCGTCTATTTTTTTTTCCAGAGGAAGCATTAGCAAATCTAGTTCTAGCGGTACATTCATATTGAATTTTATATATCAATGTAAATCTTGTTTCCTTTGTACTCTTAAAATTTCCCACTAAATGTAGTGAAGGTTATCCATTAATACAAAAAAGGGAGTTTAGGCCAAAATGTACTTTTAGGGGCTGGTTCAGTTATAGTGCTATTAGACCTAGAGAGCGTTTCTTCCTATCAATGAAATACCCTTCAAAACCATGAAAGCCAGAAAGATAATTGCTTGTAACGGTGATAGAAAACCATAATGCAACACATTTTAAAAATCTGTTTCTTTTGAGTTAAAAAGTGAAAAGACAGAGGATTAAAGAGGGTGAGCTTTATTATTTCCTTGCTGCAGTTAGGGTGCAAAAAGTGAGCATACTCGAACAATATTTATTATTATAGTGTAAGCTAAATCTTTACTAAAAGCCCTTCCGAAATTCTTATTGCCACTTTCTAAAACTGGCGTGTGCAGTGTGTTCACACCCCCGCTTTCACTCTGCCCAAAAATCTGAAACCTGTCACTGGTTGCAAAAGTAACACCGCAAACCTTTCCAAACTTTGGAGCCAGAAAGGGAGGCACACCGAGGTGCTTAGGCAGACTGCTGACCCCCCGCAGCAGCTGCGGGCCGGGCCGGGCGCAGGTGGATGCAGCGCGGCTGGGTCACCCCGTGCCGCGCCGCGGGGGCTCCGCCGGGGAATGCCGGCCAGAAGGTGGGATCGCGGAGTGCCACAAAGCTTCCCCAGGCCTCCTCTCCCTCAGGGTGGGTAGTTAGAAGTGCTTTGACAAGGCTTGCTGATTTAACCTTTGCCTGCTTTGCCCTGCCAGGGGTGGCCACTAGATGTCAAGCTCATAATACAATTAGTACATCTGTGCAGTTGACCTTGGCAGCACGGCTTACCACTGTTCTGTTAAGTGTTAACACTGAATTTAAGTGTTAACTAGAGATCCCTCGGAGTTTGCTCCATGTTGTACAGCTTATCAAATGCCCATCTAGTTCAGCACAAGTGTTTACAGTCCTTAAAATAGGAAAAAGGTTTCCTTTTGTGAAGACCAGCATCTCGAGCTGCTTAATTAACCCTGCAGGTGCTGCCATATATTTGTTCCAGATAATCAAAGCCAACTCATCATTCAGCGTTTCAGGAGACCCCATCTCCTGGTGCCATTTGATAGTTTTCATTTCTGATTTTGTTGACACACTAATGTCCCCAAAGCTGGAAATGATGAAAGCTAAAGGATTTTTCTAGATCGTTATGGCTTTGCTATCCTGGACAATATTGCAGTACATGGAATAGTGAAAGACCAAAATGACTGAGCTGGACAACTGGCGTTGAACCACTCCAGGTTTGCTCTTTCAAGCACTCCTAGTTGTGAGTAATTTTATTCATAGGAGTAGTATCATTGAGCCCAGAACTTGTAAGTTCAGTTTTGAGATACTTGGGAGATGCAGGATTTGGTCCTCACATCGGCTCCTTGTCTTGCAAGCCTCCAAATCCAAATTTGTCCCCCTTTCTGTGCTTGTTCAGAAAGTGATTGGCTTCATTAATTCATGCAGAGTGTGAAGAGTTGTGTAGTTTAAGATGCAGTTAATTTTGTACTTTTCAAGGAAAGCGATGCAGAAACTCTGTGGTTCTCCTTTCTTCTAGTTTATTTGGTTTGGTTTGGTTTGGTTTGGTTTTTCTTTTTTTTTTCATATCAGCTATGTTAGAACCATTTATCTCTATTTTATTTTTTTTAAGATTCCCAATAAAACTTGATGCATTCCAAATAAACTTAGTTCCTACAGACATCCGCGTTATTTGTACACTAATTCTGCACAACCTAAAATTATTGTACCCATGCAATAACATCCAACCAAGTAGCTGTTTATATGACTTTGAAAAACATAGCACAGGTCTTATTCAATATGATACCTTGCACAGATATTACAAACAATTCATGAAGCTTGCATCTGTTCCACATCTGCGTCCACAGAGAAAGGCACCAGTGTTTGATATAGCGAAGTGCTTCACTGCACAGGTTAGAACTGCAAATGTTTTAACCAGAGTACAGTTAGTGCCTGTGCCACAGGTGGCTGTTACTTAACAAATTCTGAGATTCAGGCTACTGAATAGATCAAACCGAGTGTGCCAGGTCAGCATCGGATTTTGCATAGCAAGAGTGCCCTCTGCTGTTCAAATCCATACTAACAGCTTTTGTGGGCTGAGAAAAAGGACAGAAAATTTTTCTTTTGAGTCTGGAATTTCTTCTACATTGTTAAACACAGTAGGGGTCTCTATTTGTCTCCTCCTGTTTCACAGCTTGGGCTCAGTATGTGATAATTCATCTTTCTTTATGGGATTCAAAGCTATCATAAAGAGTTAAAAAGAATTAATTTGCAAGAAAATAAACGTGTTCTAACAATTTAAGAAAACTTTCTTTAACAGCTCCGTCAATTGTAAGAGAAAATAGAGCTAAGGAAAAAGTAGTACTGTTCTTCTCCAGGATCAGTATGTTGCTACGAGGCTACAGTTTCCAAATTAATATAATTTTAAAAACAAATTTATGGAGTTTTTTTAGTATATGTTCTTACTTCATTTAATCTGTGCCTGGGGAAAAATAAGTATTCTGATGATAAGAGTAGTAAATAATTGTCCTCTATCAGTGCGCTAGGCTCAGAGTTTTGTTTATAATAATGCTTACTTAAATATAGAAAATGCTGTGAGCTGCACTATGAAATGATTATTGGATTTGCATGGGAGAGCATTTTATACATCTGTCTTCATAGTTAGCAGACATTTTAGCTTTAGCTGAGGCTAACATATGCATTTCGTTCAGAAACTTCTTCACAGTTTCTACAGTGCTTCTCGGTGGTGTTTTTATCTTCCTGAAAGAAAGAACTTTATTTAGAAAATATTAATTAACTCTCAATTATAGAGCTCTAAATGTAGAAATTATAGTAATTCATACTACACTCTTTCATGCTTTCATATGTATTATTGTGTATAGTCTAAAAAGAAGCTTCAGAAAATATTTACTCCCACATTTGTGGATTCCTTTACAAGGCAGTTTTGTTTGAATACTTCAGGAAGGTATCAGCAATTTAAAATATGTGCAAGCCTAAGGAAACGTTGATTCTCTTACATGATTTCACCCAAGTGTCCTATGAGTCACACATAATTTGAGGATTCCATGACACAGAGTAACAGAAAAACAAAATAATGAATAATCAGAGATAATTGGATAGTAACAGTCCTTATTTAATATAATTGAAAGGGCCCTTTTCAGGTCATTTGCTTGTGTGGAACTAGAACCGATTTAAGATGGGACAAAATGAAAAGATTCTGGAGCGAAAATGAAACACAGCATTTGGTTGGGGCTTTTTCCAGACTGGAAGCAGTTAGTCCTAAGAAAGAAGCATTTAATAAGCAACATAGGTTTTAAGAATATACCTGACTAACATGTGATGCTTAATTTCAGTCTATTTCGCAAAAGTAGATAGCAACATTTTTGAAGCACCCATTCATTATATTTTCTCTTCACATCATGCAAGAAGCTCTCCTCTCGCACAGAGCAGAAAGATCTATGCCAGCAATAAAAATTCTGAACTAATAAAGCCAGGTTTACAAATACTCTGTGTGTGTAGTCAGAAGTGACAATTTTTTTCTCGACTCTGCACATTTCCCGATGGTGACTAAAGGCACCCTTTGAGCCGTGTCCCTTCCCCTTGGGCACTGAGGAAGCAAGCCAGGATGATCTTCCTTGCTCCTGCTTGAAAAGTATTTGGTGGGTACACTTATTTAGGGGCACAGAGCGAAGCCTCCTGGCATCAACCCCTTGCACCCCCCTTTGCTGAGTCACCAGAGCACCTGAACAGCTTCAGGTATCACCTCCCCAAAGTGCCTTTCTCAAAATGCCTTAGTTTGAATTTCTATGGGCTAATTTTAGGGCCAGACCTCAGTGGCACAAAGTGCCAGCACTGCTGGAGCCACCGTGGCTCTGTGGGCTGGTACCTGCTCAGAAGTTCACCCTGGGTACGATCTGAGAGATGCTGCCAGAGATTTTTCACCTGTTTCCATAGGGGAAGCTTGATGTGCTGCAATTTATCTTGCATCCCATAGCAGCTTCAGATTACTCTGTTTGCTGTTAGACTGCTAATGAGGAAAAGGAAATAACTGAGAGGTTTTTAGTGGCTGAGATCCTGACTGCTTGACAAAACTCCCATTCAACACCTTTTGTGTAACTAAGAACTGCAAAATTCAACCCATGTCCCTAAGATTAAGTAAGTGCTCGTTTAATTCCCCCAAAGTCCTTAAAAATTTTTACTGTATCACATCCTCACTGTAATAACAAAAATTACTGTTTCTCTTCAGGAAAATTTAAAGAAAGAAGCTTAAATTCTTCGCTACCTAATGGATTCAATCACTTTGTAATACATCAGAAAATGAAAACAAGCTATAAAACATGAATAAATGTGGAAAAATTTCTATATTTCCCTGCAATAGACATATTCTGTGATTAAAAAACAAAAATTAATTTGTAGCTTTATATTTGAGCATTTAACGTTTTTAATATTCTGAAGTAATGATTTAATTTTGGTGTAGATTTCTGTCATTCATAAAGTGACTGAGTTTTAACGAAGAAGCAAAAACAGCCTTTCATGTAGAATGCTTTTAAGCTTTAGTCCCTGTTGAATTCAGTGAGAACTTACACTTCAAAAGCAACAACAAAAACAGTGCCTTAGTGCTTTCATAGCAGTAAGTACTACTGAAAGGGATGTTAGAAATTGCATTTGTGAAATACGGAGGCAATGTCCAGTTGTCCAGTAGAGGTATATATTGCACAATATTTATCAGTTGTTATTTTCAGTCTTACTTGTTTCACCCTTGGAAGTGCTTGTTTGCGTGGCTAGTTTGTACTCTTTCAATCCTATTGATTTCAGCACTGTTTCAGATGTAAGTAAAGGCTACTCATTTGAGTAGGACTTGTTGGATTGAGACCACAGTCTGTCATTCTGTGAAGCGTCTTAGTAGCCTCAGCGTGCTGTGAGGGAAAGTACCATCATCCGTGGCAAGGCAGCATTTACTTTCATGCCATTTGTGTCACCTGCTTGCCTGCCTGTCCAAGGAAGTGAAGCTTTGAGAAAGATTTGTTTGATTTTTTTTTTTTAAAGAGTCATAATAATTTATCGTAAATGGAAAGTACTGTAGTGCGGTTCATTGTATGTCTTGGTTGAGGTTGAACTGGGGGAAGAAAACACCTAGCTACTCTCCACCATTATTTGAAATATTTTTCTAAACGAGTCCTTGACTATTTCAAGGCAGATAGATGATGGGGTGAATGAACTTGGGTTGGTCATTTGAAAAGTATTCTCACTGTTTTTAAGGTATGGGAGTTGAGGGAAGGAGAAATGCAAAACAGAGCTGTAGGTATCCTTTGGCATAGGCAGGAGCCTGGTCCCCCTGAGACAGCACAAAACTAGCCATTTTTTTCATTGAGAGCAGAGCTGAGCACTGATTATCCAAGGAATACTTATACTGCTGCATTTCTCGTGTACTTTTTCACAAATTATATTTCAAATGCAAACTACTGTTTCTTTGAGTTTGAGAATAAGTACACTAGCTTGCTTATTATTTTAAAATGCTGACCAGGTCTGCGTTGATACGTCCTCACAGTGGGCACCAGTAGTTAAGGTTGCTTTGGAAAGTTTACGTGTTATATGTACTAACTTTGATATATGGAGATCATGACACTGTCTTCCAATGCATAAAATAATATCTGTTTTGGTTGTAAATGTTCACATTTGTGCTTACTGATTGCTGTACAGTGTCTGAAATAATTAGCTTGTTGGTGTTTGATCAGCTCATTCTAGATCAGAGGACAGCCATATTTGAATGGCTATATTGCCTGAATCCGTCACTAATTACTGAAACCTTTTGTGCGAGGTTTGTTTAGCAAAAGCTCTCCTTAAACAAAAGAATAGCAACATATAGATAAGAAGCTGGAAGGGGAGCTGCACAGTTTGCAGCTTCTTTAAGAATCAATCCTCCTTTGCAATTACTTAGTAGAAATATTGGACATAGTAGTTGTAATAATAATAATAATAACAATACTCCTAATCATAATAATAACAACAACAACAACACACAACTGTTACCCAGCCTGCCAATGCTTGGAAATAAGCACTGGAAAGTGTTCCCAGTGAAAGCCTTTGGAGAGACAACGTCTCTCTGTGCGTGGTCGTCACTACCAACCAGGGCACTCTGTGGATTCTGAGCAAGGACTAGAGAACCTGTCTCCACGACTTTTAAAATGCAAATCTGTAATGTAAATAAGGATTTGTTTGATTTGTCTTAGTTCAGAAAGACTCTGGAGAGGGGCAAGCATGTTGGGTGTTGATGCTTTACTGGTCTGTACTCTGCGTGCTTTCACTTTGCGAGAGCTGAAGCACACACTGAAAATGTGGTTTGGAAGCCTGCTTTTTCACTCAGCTTGCCTTGGGAGGCTTTGGGTTTTTCAACATACGCTTTAGGATACCTACTGCCAGTATGCTCTTTTTCTGTGGTGAATCATGTTATGTTCTATAATACTTTTGTAACAGAGAGTGATAGCTTTTACGAAAGCATTTACCATGAGGATTAGTCTAGTATTGTCTAGCAACAGCCATATATTATCGATCTTAACCCAAACAGTGTAACAGGTTCAGCACTTCATGCAGAAGTCTTAAATAATTCTTGTCTGTTTTGAATTGCATTTTATTCCCCCTCCCAAAAGGAAAAATAAAAAGAAGAGGGAAAAACCAGTAGTATTTCAAGGTGTTTATTTTAACCAATAAATACAGTAGAATTTTGAAATTAGAAAATTTTGCATTCAGCTATCAATTCTTAATAGAAAATACATGTCTGTTACTTAGTGGCAAGCACTGGATATATGAATGTATGAGTACATAGTGTATATAGTTTCATCTTTAAATTTTTTTAAAGGTACAGTTTTGGAAGGTACAGGAAAATAATAAGTTTGAGAGGCTCTGGAAGTCTAGGAAATAGTGTTCAGGGCACAGATTTATCACCTTTATCAGACAAAACTCCCCGCTGAAATCTATAGGGAGTTTTAGCTGAGCAAAGACTGAAAGAACTGACAGGCAATTTTGTCAAAAGCGATTTTATAGTTAATGTTCTGTAAAAATCTCTTT
>VZTZ01044092.1:47458-61330 GCA_013400955.1 Drymodes brunneopygia
GGTCCCAGTAACCAGGAAGAGCCACAAGAAATACAATTAAAGACAGAAAAACCAGACAGTCCACCACCCACAACTGAAAATGGAGGCGCATTAGATCTGACATCCACCAACCCGGGAAGACCGGTCATCAAAGAGGAGGCTCCTTTTAGTCTGCTGTTCCTGAGCAGAGAACGTGGTAAGTTTAAAAGTACTGTTTGTAATATCTGTGGCAAGCCTTTTGCTTGTAAGAGTGCGTTGGAAATTCACTACCGCAGCCATACTAAAGAACGTCCATTTGTTTGTACAGTCTGCAGTCGTGGGTGTTCCACTATGGGTAATTTAAAACAGCACTTACTGACGCACAAATTAAAAGAGCTGCCTTCTCAGTTATTTGAACCCAACTTTACTCTAGGTCCCAGCCAAAGTACTCCTAGCCTGGTCACCAGTACAGCACCTACCATGATCAAAATGGAAGTGAATGGTCACAGCAAGGCGATCTCTTTGGGTGAGGTTCCCTCGCTTCCAGCTGGAATCCAGGTTCCTGCTGCACCACAGACAGTGATGAGTCCGGGGATCACCCCTATGCTGGCACCCCCCCCTCGCCGGACTCCCAAGCAGCACAACTGTCAGTCATGCGGGAAGACCTTCTCCTCAGCAAGTGCACTGCAGATACACGAGCGCACCCATACCGGTGAAAAACCGTTTGGTTGCACAATCTGTGGTAGAGCTTTTACCACAAAGGGGAATCTTAAGGTAAGAGGCCACATAAAACTGTAAAGGCTTGGGGAGGGGGGGGGTTAAAGAGCACTGCTCTTGAACTCGGCAGGTTTTAGTGCTAAGCATTTGTCCCAAAGACAGGTGAGAAGGGAGCTTCAAGGAAATGCTTGCTGTATGATGGCAGTCATTATGCTTCGACTGTGTGGAAGATAGGGACTGGAAAGTGGCTATGCAACGATGAGAACTTTAAAGCTGGTTCCAGGTGTACATGCAGGCACGTTGTAGTTCTCCTGACAGATGTGATGGCACACCCAGTCAGCTGACAGACATGTTCTGAGAGTTCTTTTGGACCATCAATGAAAAATAACCTTGTTATAAATAAGAAACACAGAGCTTGCTCAGCTCCTTGGGTTCCTCCCCAATTTCCATTCTCTGTTCCACTTTGCAGCCATTGCAAAGCTGTTTCTCACAGATTTACAATGGGTTACTACAGGACTGATGGCTCCAATTCCTGCAGTTCAGTTAACCATCAGGCCGCAGCCTGGGGAAGACATTTCAAACATCCTTTTTAAAAATCCTAAATTTAGCAAATTAATCAGTTCTTCTGACGTGAGATAAAATATGAAAACAGACAGGATGAAAAAGTGAAAGGGCAGAAAAAAACACCCATCTCCTAGTATGAGTAATGCACTTGGTAATCTTCAGCTTGGGAGGACTTCTAGCTTGCATGTGAAATTGTCTAACACAAGAGAGTATGCACCCTTTAGTCTTGCAGCGCTTTTTGTTTTCACTGAGAAGAAGCAAATGCACATTGAAAAACTACTATGGAACTGGGTTTGCTTTATGTGGGCTGACTGGACCTTAGGACTGTGTCTTTACTGAAATTGATTTTTTTTTCATTGCAAATTAAAAGGCATTTTTTTTAAAGAGCAAGCGCTACTGTAAGTAACAGCATTTCAGGCTAGACCCCTCACCAGAATGTGCTAACTTGGGGGTGCTTTTTGTCCCTGTTCACTCTGCAGGTTCACATGGGGACTCACATGTGGAATAATGCCCCTGCACGCCGTGGCCGACGCCTCTCCGTGGAAAACCCCATGGCTTTGCTTGGTGGCGATGCACTCAAGTTCTCCGAGATGTTCCAGAAGGATTTGGCAGCTCGGGCCATGAATGTTGACCCCAATTTTTGGAACCAATATGCTGCTGCTATCACTAACGGACTTGCTATGAAGAACAATGAGATTTCTGTCATACAGAATGGAGGCATTCCTCAGCTCCCCGTAAGTCTAGGCGGAGGTGCCATCCCCCCTCTAAGTAACCTTACCGGTGGCATGGACAAAGCTCGCACGGGCAGCAGCCCTCCCATTGTCAGTCTGGACAAAGCAAGTTCTGAAACGGGAGCCAGTCGTCCATTCACCAGATTTATTGAGGATAATAAAGAGATTGGCATCAATTAAAAGCATTCATTCCGAATAACTGTTGGACCTCTACTCAACACAACACTTGTCCTGTTCCATGTACAGCTTTTGAAGCTAAGCATTAGTTCCCTGACCTAAATGCATAGGCTCCCTTTAAAGTTTTACCCATAGCAGAAATACATAACTTTGTGGCTGCTGAAAAGTTGTCTTGCAAGATCTGCATGGTACTTCTTTCAACAGTGAGTTTGACTGTTACTGAGAACTTTGAAACCTTTTAATTTAACAGAAAACAAACAAACAAACCAGTCATTGGATAACTCCATTAGAAACAGAAAGAGGCTAGTCTACATTCACTTTGCTTCTTACAAAACTTACTATCACCTGAGAAAGGGGGGCTTCATTACAGCATTCTGTCACACTTATTTGCTGGTTTTGTTCAAATTAGTTAGCAACTTGGACTATGTTTTTAGTAATCTTAATCTTAAATAAGTGATTTAGTACCCCAATGCTGTGTATTATTACAGTATCCTTGTCTGTAGTATTTATAATGTTAAGATTATGCGGGTAACAGAAAATATACTAGCCCCAAACTTAAATGAAGCTTTTGTACTGCAAAATACATCTGGCTACATGATTTTTCTTTTTTCTTTTTCCTTTTTTTTAAAGCAAGTTTTGTTTTACTATGAATAAGTGGTTTCTTTCAATGCAGGCAAAATTGTGAAGTTTTATTGGGAAAGATAGCATGCTTTTCATGTGCAAGTACCTGTCAGTAACAAACCTTTTTTTATTTAAATATTTGTAGCTGCTATGTGGACAGTTGTTCTATTAAATGAAAAAAAAATGTAGTGTGGATTTTAGCTCAATGATTGGAAAACAAGTTACAGACAAACCTTAGCACCATAAATTATTCACAACATTATAAACAGTTGTGAGTAAATACTCCATGTTATCAAAGCTGTACAATAAAAAGGCAATGTTTGTATAATGTGGTTGCAAACTCTTAATTTATACTATTGCACTTTTAGTATTTTGTATTAGGGAGGTTTGTCTATAATTTAAACTGAACAAAGATGTAAACTATTTTATAAATAGTACTTTGACTTAAGGACTAAGAAGGAGGACCCTGTTGCAGTTTCTTGTTTTGTTTTAAGCTCAAACAATGAAAGGTCTCTATCAACTAAGCAGAAAATTGCAGAGAACTGTCAAATCCTTAGGAAATATGGGGACTGATGTTTCTTAAATGGAAATGGTTAATTTAACTTTTCTATGATGCCCACTTAAAAGCGTGACCACCCCCGACAGAATTCAGATAAATTTATCTTAGGAGTGTGATATTAAAACAAGTCCAGGATAGAGGAAGAAGAACATTATGTAGGTTTAATTTTCCTGTAATCTGTTCTGTCTCTTTCACACATAACCATGAGAAAGATGCTGACTGCCTAATAATAGTGGGAACAAAAAAAGAACGTTTGGGCAGCATGAGCAGTAATAACACACAAATGCTCTGTATTTATTTCCAACTGTCTGATTATCTTTTCAGATTGCTTCAAAGCACAATGTACTCTGATTAATCAAATATAATTTTATGTTGATTGCATTGTTGGAATTACGCTGAGTAAACAAAAGGAATGGTTCCACTCATAGGTTAGGCTGGGGATGCTGAGGAGACTGCGGCTTAATCAAAACTTGAACAGTAAATGTTTTGTGTACTACCTCATTTTTGTGCATTACAAGCATGGTGGAGTTGACACTCTGAACTTCCGTCCAGCAGAATTGCTTGAGGGACATTATGGGTAGCTGGGTAACAGCGCAAGGAGTTTTATGCCCCTGAAGAACGAATCAGACAGTGAGGTATTCTCAGTTGAGACTGAAAAATAGGACAATCTTTCTTATAAAACAGAAACCATTACTGTAAGAGGATGGACTATTTCTGCCATCATATTATGGAGTTAAAAGAGGTTCAAAGACTTACTAGCTGTTTGTTTCTATTGGAAATGAACAATGAACTCTACAGCTCCATTTTCTACAATTATGAGATAGAGGTATATAGATATAAATATATATCTATATCTGAGCAAAATTATATATCTGAAACACCTCTACAATATAACATAATTTTTTGCCACAGTGTGTGGGTGGTTAGGGGTGTTTCCAAGCATTAAAAAAAAAAGAAAACTGAGGTGGCTTAATGTTGCTGTATTTCAGCAATTGAATGTTTTTATTTATCTGTGTAATTTTTGGTGTGACTTTTTTTTTTGTTAGTATTTGGTACCATGTAGTGTTATCTCTATTCTCTAAAGGATGTGTATAACTTAAAAAAAGAAAAAAATAAAGAAAAATAGAGAAGAAACAATGAACAAGGAAAAAGAGAAAAAATATGTAAAGTGTTGTAAATAAGATGGTTGACAATGGTACAGTAAGACTGACCCCATTTTGTATTCAGGGTTAGGCCATTCCTCTCTGCATGGTGAAGAGAGACACTATTTTTATACTGTGATACCATGTAGGGTTAGGAGCCTCCCTGAAACAGCTGGGAATTGTTACTTAGATCCAATATTTTTTATTATTAAATCTTGTTGGCTTGACACATCTACTGATTGAAATGGATGTCTTAGTCTAGGTTACTATTTTTGTCATATGGAATTGAATAAAATGCAGGATGTAATATTATTTCTGAATTGCGTTCCTTGATTACTCTAATAACAGAACAAGATATGAGACTAAGGTCCTTGTGGTAGATTGGTGTCAATGACTTCTAATCATTGCATCTGAAAATCAGAGTAAGGTCGACACCATATATTCAAATGGTTTTTTAATTTATATTAACAGTGCAAAGGGATAGAATTATTAAAATCTCTTTCGCAATGAAAACAAATTTTATGAGCATTTATCCCAAGGTAGAAGAACAAAAAAAGACACCAAAAAAAATATTTTGGAGGGGGGAAAACAGACTTCGGAATGACTACTGTTTCAAATTGACTGCTTTCTAAACACTTATCCTGTACTGTCTAATGAAAAAGCCTCCTTTTCAGGTTGTTTAAACATCTGCCTAATATTCATGATACACTGCATGATAAAATTTGTGAACAAATTTTTCAGGAGCAGTTCAAATTCTAAAATACAAAAAGGAAAAAATTGACAACTCGCATCCATTCATTCCAAATGACATAACCTATACGTTTAAACCCATGGTTTTGTTTTGTCTTTTTTTCCAATAACCTCGAATATCAAAGCATGTCTAACTTTAACCAATTTATTTTTTAACATTGATTTAAATGAAAGTATTTACATTCTTAAGGTTAGGCATGTGGTTAAGTATCTCCTGCAAAAAAGCTGTATGTTTGAGTAAACTCCAAGCTGTTATATTCCGATGGTGAATGCCTGCTGCATTTAAAACAGAGAAAAGATAAATAAAAGAGAAAAATCTGTATTAATCATCTTTCAGTGGCCTTGTTATGCAGATACTGTGTTTTATGAGATGAACCCAAAGAAGGTATGAGTTTCCTCAGGTGACTCAACAACAATGATAGATTTGTGCTTTTCTTCCTCCATGCACGTCCCCGAGTCCTGCTGAGAGAAAACATGATATGCAAAAGAGAAGAAAAGCAAAGGAGCTCTGATAGCTATGGTTCTGTTCAAAACACAAGAGGAAAATTACCTGCTTTCCCCTCCTCCCCCTCCAAAAAAGGATGAAAGCAGAATGGTATCTATTTTTAAATAGGTATGGGTTATTTTTTTTAATCATATGAAGACATTAAATAATAAAATATGTTACACAGATGAAAATAGTCAGTCTGTTGAATTAGAGATGTTTAAAACTAGAGCCATGTAGGAACTCTATATATGATCAGCGAAACTGCCCATTATGATTTTTCAAGAGGAGGGTTCCAGCCAGGCTTTCAAACTTTTCACTCCCATTTTTCCCATGAGTTATTAGAAAGAGAGCATTTATGACTAATGATTGAAGTCACCATGTTTTTACTCATTTTTTTAATTTTGTATTTATTAGCCCTCAATATATTATCTGTTCCTTTGCCTGTTTTGTTCTTTCTCTTTTGGCAAATATTTTGTTTTTCTGGAGCTGCATTTGTGCTGTATTTGTGTTGCCTTTAATTTACTTTTCTGCATGTATTCTGACGTTTGGAAGATACTGTGGTTTATTTTTTTCCTTTTTCTCTAATTCTGCAGAGGTCAAAAGAGCTGCCTGTTTTTTACGTCTATGTGTAACAGTAGCATAATGAGTGATGAAGTCTTCAGTGATGTGATCAGGTATGTGCATAGCTCACAGGATTTGCTGACGAACATGCCATTTACACTCATTCCTCCAGATGAAGGCATGAAGCTCGTTAGTGTTGCTGATAGATGGCAGCCAGAGATGGGCAGGAGGATGGAAGTCCTGATCCTGACTTCACTCTGCCTGCTTTTACACCACTGAAGCTCTATGGCCTTTAGTGGAGATACTCCAGATCTATTCTGGTGCAAGAGGGACTGCTTCCAGGTTCAGAAGTCTTGCTTTACTTTACACATTTTCAAAACAATGGATAGTTATACAGTATTTTAAAGTATGTCCAAGCAAAAGCATTCTGGACTTTATTTTTAAAAAGAGGGAAAAGATAATACATATATTTTACTATATTCCACAGGATTATTAAAGGAGGTCCTGAAAGCTAAATCTAAAAAAATATATGGCTGTGCCCCTTAATATATAATTCGATATCATATGAATATTCAGAGTATTCACTTAAATGAGTAAAAGAATCTGTAATTTTTATGCATAAAAGTAAAAGAATGGGAGACTCTTGCTACAGCTCTCTACACAAGGTATGCACTCACAGGGAAATGCCTTCCCTTTGCAGACATGAAAGGTATCAGCAGATTTATGAAAAGAAAAATACATGTTTGTGCATGTCACAGGACCAATGTACAGTACTTTATTTTTTCAAAGGGAAAATGTCTCAATCAATTGACAAAGTGACTAACATAAGAGCTAACAGCTTTGGGCTATGCCACTGACATTTTTAAAGATGTGGGCACGTTCTTTATTAGACTAATATTTTGTTTAAGAACAACATACTTCTGGGGCCTCTGGGAATCCGGGAATCAGGCCTCTGGGAATCCCCTTGCAGCGTCAGCTAGCACCTTGTAGTACTGGGATGAGTTGCCCCATCAGTAGGACAGAGTAACACTTTCGCACCTACCTCACAGGGTTGTTGTGAGGAATAGTTTTATGTTTGTAGAGTGTTTCAAAGATGGAAAATGCTTGGTATTATCACTGATTTTAGAGACTTTACAGTACATGTACTATTATTTATTATCTGTACTCCAGTAGTACCTGTGAGCTCCAGTCAGGACTGAGAGGCCTCATCCTAAATGTTCTACACTCACCTAGTTGGGACTGATACAAAATTTTACTCAGTAATATTTTTCAATGAAGATATTTCATTATCAAATACCTATTTGATTACTATAGGGTTTAATTCAACTATTTAGGTGTTTAAATTGATAATCAGTTTTAGACTATGACAGAGAATTATCTGGTATCACATTTTTTGTTTCGAGCTTGTATTGATTTACAGAAAAAGTGCACCAATTTTCTATGGATACTCTACCATCAAATCTTGCTATCAGTGGAATTCTACTATACTTTTTGCTATTAAATCTAAATATTAAAATACATGTGTGTGTGTATACGTTATTATACACCAATATATGATATATATACCTATAAACATGTATGTTTTAAATTTCTTTAGCTGCTTAGGTTAATTTCAAACTGTGTAAGCGTATTTTGCTCAAGCATTGCCCATTTCAGATGCAACTTAAACATTATTAAAGGGTTGGCTCTCTGTAAAGATATAAAACATGACAACAAAAGACATTGTTGCTATCTTACTTATGAAGGCTTGTAAGGAAAGTGTCTAAGTCTCAAATGTATTAAAAACCTTCAGTAAGTCATAGAAGTCTTTACTTAGATTATGTTGAAATAAACTACTATATCAGAATGAGATCACTGTATATAAGTATGTTAAAATGAATAAATAATTCCAAAGGTAATGCTTGCTATCATTTGGATGTTGAACAGAAAGTAATTTGTTTCCCAGATTGATTAACTATAGTTAATATTCTTTTACAGGTGTCTGATTTACAATACTGTGCTAAGAAGTCTCTTTAGCATCTGGTCATGTGCTAAATATATTAGCTCAATTAATTCTATTGATAGTCTTGGCTTTTTTATTTGATTGTAAGGGAAGTTTTTGGTTTAGTTTTGATTGAGTTGTCATCAGTGATGCTAGTCTCACTGATTTCACTCAGGCGCATCATGGAGTAAAGGTATTATCAACGGTGGGTGAATCTAGTCTAAAGAATATCTCTTTCTTTTCCTTCTGGGTATTGATGACATCTCTCCATCACCCCATTGGTTACCAGCCAACACGTCGTAGGCTGTTGTCTTCCTTGTGTGTTGATTAGCACTCATGGCCCAGCCAATTTGTCGAACACTTGGCACTTGTTCTGCCACAATGCACACTTCATATGGGACCTATAGATACACTAACATAAGTATCAGATTTGAGACAGGCTGCTGGTGGAGTCTGTAAGTGAACGCCTCTTCTGAAAGTCGTATGCCATTACCTGTTGTGTGTGATGAATAAAATGGACGTGTAAAAGTATGTGTTCATGAGGTTTCTAGCCCTTTATACTCTCAATAATGTGCTTGATATAGGAGGATTTGTTTGGTTTTTGCTTTTTTAAACAATTGTTGTAAGAACAATTATGAATAGATACCTTAAAAAGCGGATCATACATTTTCAGGTAGGAGTTTTGCAGGCAGAATTTGATTGGGACTTGCCTTTTTTCTGTCCATTTTCTATTAAATGACTCTTCCCAACATAATCTACTAGATAACTTCACAGTTAGAATTTAGTCCTTCACCTAGGTTTTAGTCTGCCATTATCCCATTCCAAACAGGCTTACTAAAACCAAAGGGCTTTATACTAAGACATTAACTAATGTATCTAATGAGTAAAAGAATCCATTTCCCTGTACACTTTTGAAATTTCCTTAAAAGAAAATTCAGTTAAATCTTTAAATAGTTTCTCATGTATCTTGTGTCACTGAATATGATATCTATTCCAATATTTGGCAACAGTCTGGGCCACTCTGTAGTACTTTTCCTTACACTGGGTAGCCCAGTTCTCCACAATTTACTCTAGGTAATGTAATGACACATGCCAACCAGTATTACTCATTAAATGGAATTTTTTCAATGTGTTATCATGCAACTTATTGCAATAGCTGCAATTCCAGCCTCACAGAAGGTAGATTAAATGAGCCTGGTCGTCTCTGCAGCCTACATATTTCTGCTTTTCCAAACCCTACTATCTTCATGAGGTGGTTTTCATATAACTAGCCAGGATTTCCTCTGTGATAATGTGTCTTCTGATTCTTTTCAGCAAAGTAGTGCTGCTTGTTTCTTTGGTTTCATTATCTTTCTGTACGTGGCCATGTTCTTCACATGTTTTCTTTTAAGGTAGTGTTAGATTTGCCCAGTACACACATCTGTCGTTGTATTATGTTGAGATTAATTTCGTTTTTGATTTTGGGGCCAGGCCATATTGTCCCTACTTACATCTCCACCTAATTCCAATTAATTTCTTTCTTTGGGCCTATGAGTAGAAGATACTGTGCAATGAAGCAAAATTCAGCACCCTGAAACTTTGAAGAATTTTCAAATGTTTTTCCAGCTGGGATTACTGCATACTCACATGTTGAACACTCAAGTTTATTAACTTCAGCTCTTCGGCTCCACTCTTAGTTCCTTTATGTCTGGAAACTCTTTCAGGCTGATCTTGGTTTTCCGTACTTTTTAAAAATAGCAGTATATTACTTTTCCTGAAAACCTGTATCAAAACCCCATTCATTTAGTGGCTAATGTTTTCTATGCAACAAGCAAATTGTAACAAGGAGTAATCAAATTTTGCTATTATTTCAATGGAACAACTCACACTTAATGCTGAGATGGAAGTAAAGCTCAGATGAGTACAATAAGTAGCCTTTTATTCAGAAGTATTTTTATAAGCAGCTTTACTGTTATATCTCTAGTGCTAAATAGGAGAAAAATAAAGACATCACAGACCTCATGATAAGCAGCCAGCATAGAGATCATGGCAATAGTAGTGTTAAGCACAAACACAGGCACAGCACCAGAATTAAACACAGTAGAAAATATAAGATTTTAAGATACTAGATTTTAAAAATATACATTGTAAGGAAACAGAACCATACCTCTATGCAATTTACAATCACGAGCTGTATTTTTTTACAAGGATTCACTTACCTGAAGTCAAGAGCATCTGAGGGAAGCCAAGCAGCGTGTTCCTGGGTTCAGTGTCTTGTTAGACTCAGGAAATACTTATTCACGTTTAGTTATTAAAGTTGAGGAGCTCCTGAAACCAGAAACATCATCTAGTCAATGTTAGTGTCTATGAATGTCCCAAGTAGATTTTCATCTTATGCCTTCTCTGCAGTCTTAGGAAAAAAAATGGCATATTTTATTACTTCTAAAGCTGACCATAGGGCTCCAAAAGCAGAATGAAAATGACCCTTAGCACATCCTGATAAGTGCAGCTGTAAAAGGTCTTTTTTACTGGGCACAGATATTCTAATTTCTACAGAATGACTCCTGATTCACATTGGTATGAGCAATATCAAAAGGCTGTAGTGACTGTATCATCCCTTTTTCATCAGAGCAAGACACATGTCTCTTTTCTTAAACCACAAATTTTTCAGTGTACTCTTTGTGGTACAAGTCACAGTATATCCTGGAACAAGCACAGGATAATCAAAGTATACCTATACTTCAGTACGTCTCAGACCTGTCCCTATTCTAGATAGAGGCCACCTGCAGCAGAAGCTGCATCCATTCCATTTCAAACTCTTTCACTCTCTTGGAAGAGAACAGTTACATCCAAAGGGAATATTGAGATTGGCCCTTGCCCCCCAGATCCTGCTGGATGTTGAATGGGAGTGTGTGTCTCAGCCCATGTCAAATGTTTCAGCCTGATGGAGCAACTCCTGGCTGCCTGTCCTGGTCCTGGTCAACTCAAAGAGACCATCAAAGCCTATGAGGACAGACATTTCTTTTCTGAGGAGAAAAACACACTATTAGGTGGAGTCATTTTCTCTCCTGCCTTTACGTAGCTGTACTTTTGAAGAAATGGACTCTTTATCAGACCACTCCATTCAGCATGTTTCTCTCCTGCCATCGTTTGTGACTTCATAGGTTACATCTCATACTCCTGGAAGCTGGGCTTCTTCCACCAGCTCTTATGTGTGAAAAGAGAATTTGCTCCTTGTAGGTTTTCTGAGAGGGTTCTCCAGATTCAGTGAAGCTGCCAGAACATCTTTTAGCAACTGTTTATTCATTATTTTATCTAGGTATGTTATCTAGCCCGCTCTTGTTCCAGAGTACGAATGTTATTCATGGTTATTCAGGAATAATATTTCCTGAATACTTGTGTAGACAGAATAGTCCCTTAAGTAATGAGTTCAATTAGGCTAAGATACACTATGTAGCAATTCAATAACAAAAGTCCTGGGAGGTAGAGAGAGAAGAGGCTTGCCAATTGCTTACACACAGTATGCTGGATGACAGCTAAAGACTCCGTGCTGCGGCATATTTGGCACATGCTGGCCTTCAGTTATGCCTAGCAACTCCCAAGGTTTGAGCAGTTCCTTGCTAAGGTTTTAATCAAGGAAAAAAAGTAGCATGGTGTGCAAATTAGTAAGACAACAGGCTCCATTTGAAATCTCTTTGGGGATGTTCAATCTTACAGAATACCAGCATCCAAGAAAATCAATTTGCCTTCCATTTTTGCCTTAAAATAATGTCAATAGACAGTTTAATTTAGCAATTCACTACCCTGAACATGGGATTGAATTCAGAACTGTAACTTAAAAAAAACAGTCTCAAAACTTGAAATGCATAAAATTTGATGGATTTGAATTAGGAATTACAATGGATTCAGCATTTCATCTGCATTTCTCATTTCCATTGTTAAAATATTTAAATATTTATTCTGAGGGGGATCTGTTAGCTGCATTTTAAAGGGGCTTAACATTCTACTGTGTTCTTGAAACAAAATATCTCCACTATATATTCTTTTGAGAGAATAATACATTGCAAAAATACCTAGAAATCTTCTTTGGCTCTGCCTGTAGTTTAGTGAGATTAGTCTTCTCAGTTTCCACTTCAAGTTCCTTTTGAGGAACCTGTCCTGTAAAATGTTGCTCATTTTTAACAGAAAAATCCTGCAAGACTTAAAACCTACTTCAAGACATTATAATGACTATTCAAATAAAAACAAAACCCAGAACCTAGCAACACTACACTAAAATAATATGGAATTGAAGGATTCTTATGCCAATACCTCTGAGTCATCTGCTTTTCGAGCTCCTGGTTTTGTGATAGCAATGGGATTCTGCCTGCTGGAACATTAAGCATTCTTCTGCAGTTTCTGAGGAGGTGACTGCCAGTCAAACCTCTAGACTGCTGCTGGGGTTAAGTCTTCAGAGGCTTGAGATATTGATACAGATTTCTTAGCATTGATTTTTATGGAAAATGTTAAAATGTAAAGTTTCACTCAAATACTTCAAATGAATTACCTTATTGTAGCTGTCTTGAGCCACAAAAGCAAAGGAAAACTTTGGGTAATTAAATAAGAGCCAAAAGCAGATTTCAGCAGCTGAAATCATGCCACAACTTTTGAATCTGTGCTGATGTGCCATTCATGGTTTACAAAGGTTAGAACTTAGCCACTGGGTTAGGATCCTTGAGCCATACCGTACCTGATTGTTGAACAAAGCACCCAGTAAAAGCAAGACCCTAAAAGGGTATTGGAAAACAGAAAAAAGCCCCTGTTTCTCCACTGCAAGACAGATATATGACTGTTCTCCTGAGCACTTAAAGCTGATGTACTATAGTTTTCATGATTAGAGCATTACGGTTGAGCTGAAACTCTTCCAGGGCTTTCAATAAGGATTTTTTGTGCTTTGTTTTTAACTGATCTATATGCCAGTTCATTAACTTAAGGTAAGCTTTTCTCAGCTTGTATTTGACTTCTGCAATCATTATTCTTATAATTGGCTTCTGTCCATGCTATTTTGTACACTGGCAAGTTGTACTGTTCTGTTCACAGGATGTATTACTGAATAACTTGTTGTAATGTAAGTGAAAGCATTCAGAGAAATCACAAACACCCATCACATTGCTGATTTTATTCGTTAAGATGTCAGATACTGTACTCTTTTAAATTTGTACTTTTGGCTGGAAAGAATAGGTTTGTCTCTACTTTTTTTCCTTCCATGTACACCTAAAAGTAGGGCCCAGCCACTAAAAGGACCATGCACTGGTAGATTCTCTGTTCTAAAACCAAACTCCCACTAGATGTGCCTGAATCTGAAGTCTGTATTTCTCCCAGAGCGGTATAACCACATTATATAGTCCTCCATGAGTTATTTTGCCGTACTATGTAGGAATTGGAATGACAGGTATTTTCTCTCAGAATGATTCAGAGATTTTAATCACTTATTAAAATGTTGCTACAAAAATGACCAGAAAAGGTTGTTTTAAGTTGTTTTAAGTTGCAGAAAAGCTGGAGGCAATAACTGGCGTAAAGTGATGTAGGCAGCCTCACTACAGCACCAAAGTAAGTAACAGAAGACAAGAAATTTGCTCAGGAGAAAGAAAGGAAGGAAGGAATTC
>VZTZ01044121.1:33338-54192 GCA_013400955.1 Drymodes brunneopygia
AAATAAAAAAAAAAAAAAAAAAAAAAAAAGAAGAAAAAAAAAGAAAAAAGAGCATCACAGTCCTGATCTGGCCATGTGCCAGTGGTTGTCCCTTGGTCCCTTCCTGTGCCCATGGCAAGGATCCATCCAGTCCCCACTGCCCTGGGAGCTGCCCCTGCATGGGACCCCCCCCAGCTTCAGGAGTCTCAGGACACCCCAAAACTCAGAGCAAGTGCAGAATGAGAGCCCTCCCTCACTTTCCTGCAGGTTCTTGGGATGGGAATTAAGGGAAAAATCTCTTTTTTTTGGTTCCTTTGAACAAGCAGGACTCAATAAAGCTCGGGATTGTTGTCCCAGCTCGACCCCAAGGGTCTCTCTCCTCTCTGACACTTGGTAACAGATCCAAATAAACCTTCAGGAGTGAAACAGCCTTTAATTAAGAGGTAAATTCACGTGCCAGCTCCTCCTCACCCCAGCCCTCAGCGAGGGGCAGAGGGAGGGGCTCAATCCCTGGGTCCGGGGTCCCTCCTGGCCGCAGTCCCAGCTCCTGTCCCTGTGCTTTTCAGGACACGTTCTTTGATGCTCTTCTCTGCTTCCTTTTCGAGGCTGGACAGCAGGGATCCACCCCAGCTCCAGCTCCTGTCCCTGCTTCACCCCCAGCATCCATCACTTTGGGATGTGGGGGATTGGGACAAGGAGCAAAGATGAACAAATGAGAGGAGGAAGGATGGGGACACCTGACCCGAGCTCCTCCTTCCTGAGATCCCAGTTAAAGCCCTAATGCTGTTTGGAATGGGATATGGGGATTATAAACATGTTTTTTTTTTTATATTGGTTCATCCCCACAGCCCTCCAGACTCCTTGGAAATGAGGAGGGGTGGCATCACCAGCGCTGGAGCCAAGCATTGGTGTCACCCCATGGGAATGGTGTCATCAAATCCCATGGATGAAATGGAGACTCCAGCAGGGTTGTGGCACCAGCAGGACACGTGGCCATGGCATGGGACACCCACAAACCCTGGCCAGTGGCCCCAATGTCCCCAGAGCCACTCGGGATGGATGTCCAAGAGCCATCCTGGCTCCAGCCTTGTCCCATCCCACATTCCCTGCACTGGGATGTGCAGCTTGTCCCTCCTGCCAGCCCCCCCTGAGCAGCGTTGCAGTTCCTTTGCCATGTAGCAGTTTTATTACATTTATTCCTTAATATGGTTCCAGCAGCCAGGACGTGTCCCCAGAGTCAGGAGGGGAATCCCCAGCTCTGGATGTGGCCAGGATGTGTCCCCAGAGTCAGGAGGGGAATCCCCAGCTCTGGATGTGGCCAGGACGTGTCCCCAGAGTCAGGAGGGGAATCCCCAGCTCTGGCTGTGGCCAGGACCTGTCCCCAGGGTCAGGAGGGGAATCACAGCCCAGCCCAGGGCCGGCATCCCCAGCTCTGGATGTGGCCCACGTGCTGGCCCTGCTGGGGGACATTTGCTGGGCTGGAAGTGGCTCCCTGGGGACAGCTGATGGGAAGGGGCTGAGCTGCAGCTGCTGTTCCTCCTGGCACAGGGGATGCCGAGGCTGGAGCTGCTTCCAGATCAAACTCCGTCACTTTTCCAGCTCGGGGATGTCCATTCCTGTCACCACCACCTGTGTCAGGCCATAACTGAGCCCCTTTGGAGCAGCCACCAGCACGTGCCTTGTCCCCAGGTTTGGGGTGTCATCGCCAGCCCCATCCTGGGTGAGAAGCCAGCTTTGGGATCACAGGGGTGGCAGCTCCATGGGAAACAGGGATTCCAGGCTGGGCCTTTGCAAGGCAGAGCTGGTGGGACCAGGGCTGGGATTCAGTCAGGCACCCAGAGAGGTGAGAAGGAAGAAAGGAAGGAGAGGAGAGGTTCGGAGAGGAGAGGTTCGGAGAGGTTCGGAGAGGTTCGGAGAGGTTCGGAGAGGTTCGGAGAGGAGAGGAGAGGAGAGGAGGAACGAGAGAAGAGGAGAGGAGGAATGAGATGTGAGGAGGAATGAGAGGAGAGGAGGAATGAGAAGAGAGGAGGAATGAGAGGAGAGGAGGAATCAGAAAAGAGGAGGAACAAGTTGTGAGGAGGATAAAGAGCTGAGGAGGAACCACGGGTCATGGCTGCACTGGAAAGGCACTGGGAGAGACAGAAATGGGCAAGGCCTGATCCTGGGATTGTGCATCTCCAGCAGCAGGGATGATCCAAGCCTGGCAGCCCCCTTGCCTCCCAAAAACCAAGGAAAAGATGGTGATGAGCTGCCAGGAAGGCAGGAAGGAATTGAAGCAGCCAGGGAAGGGTGCCCAGCTGGGGGGGAAGGGGGTGGGAAGGGGCTGAGCTGGGATGAGGGAGGGATGAGCAGCAGGGAGGGCACACCCTGGGCTGGGGGGGCTGTGTGGGGACTGTGGGGTGCCGAGCTGCTCCTTTGGGGCTGGCAGGAGCCGTGCAGGAGCCCCCAGGGCTGGGTTTGGCTGGGGTGGGCATTGCCAGAGCCGTGCCCGGAGCTGCCATCCCCCATCCCGGCCGGGTTCCCGCAGCCCCTGCTCCTCTTGCTCTGTTTAGAGCTGTGAATTATTGACTGCAGAAGGGCTGACTCAGCTCCGGAGGCTGCAGGGAGCTTTTCCACCTCCATCAAAGCTCCGGGTCCCGCTCCCTGCTGGGCTCGTCCCCGCCCGTGTCACCTCATTCTGGGATCACCCATGGGGGCTGCACCGGGGGCTTTGTGCCCCTGTGGGGGTGCCCGGAGTGGGGCAGAGCTCGACACCCGGCTCAGCTCCACAGGAGCTCTGCCTGTGCCAAGGCAGGAGGGGTGGGAGGGTCCAGAGGGTGATGCCAGCCTGGGGTGGGATGGCCCGGAGGGTGATGCCAGGCCGAGATGGGATAATCCAGGGGGTGATGCCAGCTCGGGGTGGGATAATCAGGGGGGGATGCCAGCCGGGGGTGGGATAATCCAGGGGGTGATGCCAGCCTGGGGTGGGATAATCCAGGGGGTGATGCCAGCCTGGGATGGGATAATCCAGGAGGTGATGCCAGCCCGGGATGGGATAATCCAGGGGGTGATGCCAGCCCGGGATGGGATAATCCAGGGGGTGATGCCAGCCCGGGATGGGATAATCCAGGGGGTGATGCCAGCCCGGGGTGCCAGGGCTGGGCAGGGATGAGCTGGGAAGCTGCAGAGGGTGACTCAGGGGTGAGGGGGTTGCTGCTGGGTGGGGAGAAGGGGTAAAATTCAGAATTATTTGTGTAGGGAAAGGAGAAAGTTTTGGCTCTGCTGTTTTAGGGGTGAGAGTGCCCCGGGATGTCAGGACGGGGCTGCCCAGAGCTCTGGGGAAGTTGTTTCTCTCGAGCCAGCTGCCAAAAATCCCTCGTTGTTTTAGGGAATGCGGCTCCTCCCGCCCTGTTCCTGCTCCTGTTCCATCCTGGAAATGCATCCCTGGGGATGCAATGGATGAATCTCCTGGGGGTGGGCAGTCCCTGCGAGGGGGAAGTTTTCTTTAGGCATTTGCTCCTCTTTCATGAATGGAAGCGGAGGGGGGAGGATGAATGAAGGGCTGAGGTGGAATTTGGCCGGGCAGGGTCACAGGATGCTTAATTACCTCGGGAAGCTCCAAGGCAATGAATACTTCATAAAGCCGGCAGTGAATTATTCATCATCTATTTATCAGGGGCAGCCGGGATGAACCCTCTGGGGCAGGGGCTGAGTGGGGACAGAGCCGGGAAGGGACCTGCTCATCACCCCAGAGGGAGCAGGGATCCCATGGGGGCCGCTCTGGCACGGATTTTGGGGAGAAGTGTTCCCTAAAGCATTGCTTAATCTGTTAATCACGTGCTGAGCCTCACCAGGCACCTGGAAAACGCGGGGAAGGGCTGAGATCGCGTTTGGAATTGTGAGGGAGGGGGAATGAGATGAGCAGGGCAGGTTGTGGCAAAATCCTGCGTGTTCCCCGAAAGGACCAGCAGAGAAAACCAAACCAACCCAAACCCTCAGACCTGAGCTCAGGGTGGCAGCGTGGCTGCTGTGGGGGTGTCCGGGGATGCGGGAAGGGAGGAGAGGCAGCACAGAGCAGGTTTAGCTTTCCCTGAGGGGTTTTAGCTTTCCCTGAGGGGTTTTAGCTTTCCCTGAGGGGTTTTAGCTTCCCCTGGCACATCCCAACCATGGAGAAATGCAGCTCAGTCTGAGCTCCGGACTGCGCTTCAGGAGAGAAACCCGCGGGGAAGGGGCTGTGGGTGAAGCCGGCTGTGTGAATCCCTGCTCGGGGGTGGCGGCGGAGCAGGGACCGGCTCGGGGCTGTCGCATCCCGGCTGCGCAAGGAGCAGGCTCTGCTGCCATCTACCTCCGCCCGATCCGCGGGGCCGGGGGGCTCGGGGCTGCCCCGCTGCTCTGGGGAGCCCAAAACATCCCGAGCCGAGGCTGAAATGTGCGGGGAGGAGCATTTGGATTTTCCTCTCCAGCCTGCGCTGTTTTTTGCCTCGTTATCTTCCTCCATCATCAGCCCGGGGATTCCTCGCTGGGAATGTTGCCCTGATCCCTGGGAATGCTGCCCCGATCCCTGGGGAGGAGGAAAAGGAGGAAAGGAGGTGGAAACACCCCCCTGGCACCACATTTCACCAAGGCTCTGCTGCCAAAGCCTCGCGTCCCTCCAGCAGCACCCCGAGGGCAGCAGGCAGTGCCCGTGTGGGGCATCGGCACCCTCTGGCACAAGCGTGGCTCTGCTCGAGCCCTGCAGGGCCAGGCCAGCTCCCTGCCGGCACCTTCCTCCCTTCCCTCCCTGCTCCTCGGTTCATCCTTTCCTTTGGAGGGGCAGGGCAACCCTGCACATCTGCACTGCACAGCTGGCAGGGCACATCTGGATGGGATATTCCCCCAAAACCCCTGGATGTGCTGATCCCGCTGCAGCAGCGCTGGGATGTCCCGGTCCTTTCCCTCCTGGGATATCCCGATCCTTCCCCTCCTGGGATATCCCGTTCCTTCCTCTCTTGGGATATCCCGGTCCTTCCTCTCCTGGGATATCCGGGTCCTTCCTCTCTTGGGATATCCCGCTCTTCCTCTCCTGGGATGTCCCGATCCTTCCCTTCCTGGGATGTCCCGATCCTTCCCTTCCCGGGATATCCCGGTCCTTCTTCTCCTGGGATATCCGGGTCCTTCCTCTCCTGGGATATCCTGATCCTTCCCTTCCCGGGATATTCCGTTCCTCCCTCTCCTGAGATATCCCGGTCCTTCCTCTCCTGAGATGTCCCTCCCCTGCTCCAGGCCATCCTCTCCCGCTTTTTGAGCTCAATTTGTAGTTTTTTGTCACTCCCCCCTCCCCGAACTCTCTGCTCCTGCTGATGTTCACCAGACCTTACAGAATATTTAACCACCTGGTAAATTATTTATCCCTCGGAGGTTTCGGTGCGCTCGGGGCAGCTCGGGGCCCTCCTGGAGAATTAACGAGAGCCATAAATCAAAGAGACGTCGGAGAAATTTCCCATTTCCCGGCCTGAGCCCCACAAATGCCACTCGTGGGGTGGGAGCCGGGCGCTGCCACTTTGCTGCTGCCACTTGTTCGGGAGCTTGTTAAATTTAGAAGTTAAATGGGCTCCAGAAAGCGGATGAGACACAGCAATCGCTGGCTGAGGGGGGAATTGGGCGGCTGCCACCTCCTGAGGCTCCTTTTGAAGGTGTTTTTCTCCCCGGCTTTGCGAGGCACCGCCATCAATCCGGCCCTGCGGGAGGAGGAGCCGCGGCTGCGGCGCTGTGCCCGGGGGATGGGGACAGTGGCGCTGCCCGCCTGGCAGGGCTGGGTCAGGCTGTGCTGGGGGTGGCAGAGGGGACAGCGGTGTCCCCAGGGGCTCCTGGCAGCGCTGGGGGTGTGAAAGGCCGGTGGTTTTTACCTGTTGTCCTTCAGGTGGGGTAGGGTGGGGATGGAGCGAGGTCTCTGCATCCCTCTGGGATGCTCGGGCTGGTCCTGCACTGCTCAGGTGTCTCCCGGCCAAGGGACAGTGACAGATCCCGCCCTGGGTGTCCTGAGAGTCCCCAGGAGAGGATTTGGATCAGGAGGAGGAGGCCCAGGGAGGAGAAATCCAGCCCGGAGCTTTGCCCACAGCACGGATCACTGCTGTGACAGCTTTTCCTCCATCACCACCGCCAAACCCTCCTGCTCCCCCTGCGCCCTCTGGGTGAGATTTCAGCGGGGTTTGTCCTTTATTCCCACCCTCCAGGACACCCCAGGCTCACCCCGAGGTGTCTGGGACATCCCCTGGGGATGGTGGGACCCCTCCTCCCCCTGGGACCAGCACAGGGCATCCTTAGAGGGTCCAGACAAATTCCAGCTCCCCTTTGGTGATAAATGAATTAATTAATCTCCCCGTGGGATGATGTGAAGCTGCAGCCAGACCCTCGGGGTGGGAGGTTCACTCTTCCCTTGCTTCTGCCAGGCTGGCTCAGCCCTGCTGCTGATTCCCCACAGAAATGTGAATTTTGGTTTATCACGTCTGCCTGGCAGGCAGCAGGAGCTGCACAGTGAGCCGGGGGAAAGCACGAGGTAATAGAGGTATTTATTAAAGCAGGGAGGAAATTTATATGCTATTCCTGCTTTTTCAGCTCTCAGTCATCGCCGAGGGGAGAGGAGGAGTGGGCAGCCAGTGCAGGAAATCTCCAGGAGTCTGTTTTCTGCCCATTTGTCAGTCTGATGAACAAGAAAAATACGGGCAGGCCGGGTGAAGGAGAAATGGAGAGTCTGGANGGTCTGGAAGGGGAAGTCTGGAGGAGAAAAGGGGTTCTGGAGAGGATGGATTGGAGGAGGAAAGGAGCTCTAGAAAGGACAGGCTGGAGGAGAGAAGGGATTCTGGATGGAACAAGCTGGAGGAGAAAAGGGGCTCTGAAGGGAATGGGCTGAAGATAAAAGGNGCAGCAGGAGCTGCACAGTGAGCCGGGGGAAAGCACGAGGTAATAGAGGTATTTATTAAAGCAGGGAGGAAATTTATATGCTATTCCTGCTTTTTCAGCTCTCAGTCATCGCCAAGGGGAGAGGAGGAGTGGGCAGCCAGTGCAGGAAATCTCCAGGAGTCTGTTTTCTGCCCATTTGTCAGTCTGATGAACAAGAAAAATACGGGCAGGCCGGGTGAAGGAGAAATGGAGAGTCTGGAGGAGGCTGAGTGTGCTTCTCCAGGGCCAGGAGCAGCCCCAGGTGCTTGGGGAAGCCTCCTTGGATCCCTCTGGAGATGGGGGAGGGGGGATTGTCCCACCAAGGGGTTGGGAGTCCTGGGGCTCCCGTGGGGTCGGCAGCGAGCTGAGAATGGGAGGGTGNTGGAGGACACAAGGGGCTCTGGAGGCGCTGGGCTGGAGCAGAGCCCTGGCAGTGGGACGAGGACGATCCCAGGGTCCAAACCCCCCACCCCAATCCCTGCAGCCCCCCTTGGCAGGGCCCTCCCAGCTGCTGGAGCACCGGAGCGTTTGGCATCTCCCGGGGAGGAGAGAGAGGAGCACTGGGGAGTGCAAACCCACCGGGAATTAAGTGCTAATAATTCCCTCCTTTCATTTGCAGTTATCCACCTACGTGCGAGAGGCCGGGATTCTGCTGACACTTTCTGGCTGGGAATTGAATGCTGCCTGAATCATCCAGCCAGGGCCATTTGTTCATAAAAAAAGTAAGGAATTGCTGTTTGAATCCTTTCGTCGCTGCTAACGTGACACAGGCGGCCGTGATGGATTCGGGCTGGGGGATGTGACACAAACGTGGGGGGCTCGTGCAGCCTCCTGGGTGGGAGGAAAACACTGCCAGGGTCTCTCCTGGGGAACTCCTGGCCTCTCCCAAGCTCTAATCCCAGCAGTTTTTCCCTTAAGGAGCAGCTTCTCCCCCTGGTATCAAGGTCTGGGCAGGCCAGAGAGGGATTTCCCCCACCCCCAGCCCTGTGTGTGATGGCACAGAGGGAAGGAGGGAGTGTTTGGAGGGTTTTAATCTTCTTGTTCCCAGACCTGCTGGACAAGGAGATGTTTTTCCTTTGGCAGAGACAAATGGGCAGAGCCAGACCCTCTGGCACAGAGCTGCTCCTTCTGCACTGATGGGATAAAAATGTCCTGGGAGGAATCCAGGCAGTGCCATTGCAGCCTGGAGGGATCAGCCCTGGGCAGGATGGGGATTGTGGGGAACAGGACCTTGGTTTGCCCTTTTTATGGGGTTCTGTCTGTGCCCAGGGCTGCGGGGCAAACACCAAGAATATCTCACTGAGATTTCCCCCCTCATCCCAGCGGATGCTCCAAATCAGGATGTTGTTAACTCCGAGCTGCTTTTCCCCCCAGTGCTGCTTGCACAAACGAGAACTGATTTAAAATGAATTGAGCCAATTATTGCCGTTTTCCTGAACCAGCTGACGGCAGTGCTGGGATGAGGAGGAACAGTTCCAGCTGCAGAGGGGTGGGAGTCAGGCACTGAAATGCCCTTTGGGCTGGAGATTCCAGCTGTTTCTGTTTTCTGGGTGAGTCTGGCTGCTCTCCTCAGTTTGCATCTGAATTTGGGTGGCAGCAGTGCCAGGCCAGCGGTGCTGGAGCAGGTGGTGGTGCCTGCTCTGAGTGGGTGATCCCTGCTGGCTGCAAATGCAGTGCCTGGATACATCCATGGATTTGTGGAAAAGCGGAAGGGAAGAACTCCCGGGTGATTTTTCAAGAGGAGCCTTTGAATGAGATGAGTTCTGCCATGGAAGGGTTGGCTCTGCTGGGCTGGGTCAGGTTGGGGTTTTTGGCTGCTCCTCCCCTGCCCCCATGGTTTGAAGGAATCAGTTCTGAGCTTGGATGTTTTGGGGTTTTTTTAGGGATTTGGTCAAGGAGAGCAGAACCCGAATTTAGGGGAGTGCAGAGCCAGGAGGGTGCCCTGGGATTGCATCCTTCCCCTCCCCAGAGGCTTTGGGCAAAAGGTGCTTCCTATTCCTGCCTTCCCATCCCAGGGGCGAGCCTGGGGCTTCCCGCTGGTTTTGGTTGCTTTGGATCCAAAAAAGGAGGAAAAACACCCGGGAGAGCAGGTGTGGGCTGAGCAGGGAGGGGAGGAGGGCGAGGTTTGGGCAGTGACAGCACCGGGATCGCTCTCCAGCGGCTCCAGGGCGAATTCCCTGACACAGGGAACAATTTTTCCCTGACTCTGCCAATTCCGTCACGATGCCGCCTGCAAGGGCCCCGCAGGAAGGGGAGCTTGAACTCTGCGAGAAGCTCTCAGCTGAAGCTTTACTTAAGGCTACACGGGGAAATCTTAAATATTAAATGACAAAAACCAGCGGCTGGGCAGCGAGGGCTGCGCCCTGTCTGTCTCTTCTTGCCTCCAAACACCTTTGGTGCTCCAGCTAACGGGGCTGTCACCTTGTGGGGATGGTGCCACCCACAGATCCCCCTCCCCATGGCTTTTGGGACAGCTCCAGGCTTGTGTCCCCAAGAGCAGCATCGTGTTCCCCCAGCTGGCCACCAGCATCTCGTCCCCGCAGCCCGAGAGAAAGGACAAGCACTGAGCATCTGTGTTTTTTCTCTGTGCTGCTTCTGTTTATTTCTTGTTTCTTTTTTTTTTTTTTTAATCCCTACTCCTTGACTGCAGACGTCCTTGTGCTGCCACGAGATTATTTATTTATAAAATATGTACAGGAAAGCGCTCGGGTCCCGGCCCCACCCTCCAAGGTTGGCTGTGCCTGTCCAGTCGGAGCAGAGGTCAAAGAGGATTTCTCTGCCTTGGAGACGGAAAGAGGAGAAAAGAAAGGGCTGAGAGGGATAGAGATTTCAAAAGGCGTGAGCAAATATTTACAGGTTCCAAGACAAAAAAATATATCTACAGTGTTGTCTTGGGGATAGAGGGAGTCGGGCTGGAAGCGGAGCCCGCTCGCGGCTCCGTTTGTTAAATTGATTTATGGAGACTGCGGGAATCGATTCCTGGTGGGGATCCCGGCGGGAGCGCGGCTCCGGAGAGCCCCGGGCTCAGGCCCTGGCGAGGGGCAGTGGGGCCACCCCTGCCACGGGGTGCTGCTCCTGGGGCTTCGCCAGAATATCCAGATTTTTGCAAATGAGGCCTGGATGCTCCTGTGATGCTCCCTGGAGCCCAGGGAAGGGCGTTGCTGGTGGGGAGCGGGGCAGGAAAAGGTTTGGGGGTCCCCAGCGACCACAGCTGTTTGAACACGATGGGGACAGGTAGGGACAGTCCCCCAGAGGTGACGAGCTCCTGGGAGTTAGGGCGGGGCCCTGGCCTCCCCGGGCTCAGAGTGGCAGAGCTCAGAGTGCCCTTTGTGGGTCCCCGGGGATGTGTGGGGTGGGGTCTGTGCTAGGGCAGGACAGGCACAGCTAAATTCTCCTGCAGGGGAGGGGGCCGGGCGCGAGGGAGCGGCTGTGGGGCGTCTGTCGGGGTCCCCGAGCTGGGCAGGTCACCCCAGTTCAAACTGTCCATGGTCTATGCGGGTGATACTTGGCTGGAGGAGACGGAGGAGACCTCGGTCTTGCTCTGGGATACGGTGGAGGAGGTGTCTTCGTCCCCGAAGGGGTTCTTGCCGCAGCAGATTGTGGTGATCATGCAGTTACGGAACTGGGGAGGGCAGAGAAATGAGAATGGTGGCATTGGGGGGCCAGAGACCCCCACAGCCCCGGAAGGAAGCCCTTCTGGGAAGGAGCAACGTGCCCGTGGAGCCCCCAGATGTGCCGGTCAGGGTCAGGGTCAGGCCATCTCACCTGTTTGTTCATGAGCACGTAGATGATGGGGTTGTAGAGGGAGGAGCTCTTGGAGAAGAAGGCGGGCACTGCCATCAGCGTGGCCGTGAAGTCGGCGCCCTTGTTGGTGAAGATCCAGAACGCCACCACGGCGTAGGGCGTCCAGGCCAGCATGAAGCCCAGCACCATGAGGATCACCATCCGCGTCACCTCCTTCTCCGCCTTCTGCGTGGTGGCTGATTCCTGCTGCTGGGCAGCTGCCTGTGGGCAGAGAGGGCGGTGAGGGGCAGCTCCCCACCCCTGTCCCACGTCCCCCGTCCTGCCCAAGCCACCCGCCCTGTCCCCATCTGTCCCCCTCAGCCGTTACCTCCCGGACTTTGCAAACGAGGCGCCCGTAGGAGAAGAAGATGATGATGACGGGGATGATGAAGTGGATGATGAACATGTAGAGCACGTAGGACTCGTTGTGGAAGTCGGGGTTGTGGGTGTAGTAGTCGGGCCCGCAGGAGCACTGCATCCCCTCCGGGATGTACCTGGCAGGGAGAAAGGTCGGGGTCTCCACCAGGGGCACCAGGGATGGAATTCCCTGAAGATGGGAGATGCTGGAAGGGTGGCACACGTGGTTTGGGTGCCCTCAAGCACGTCCAGCTTGCTGTGACACTCCCTCCCTCCCTCCCTCCCACAGGAACAACACATTTATTTCCCTTCTCCGAGGCCGAGCACTTCCCTGCCAGAAGCCACCTGCTCTCCCTGCGTGGATGGAGGGGTCTGGGACCTGCTGGGGACCCTCGTGCTCACCTGGACCAGCCAAAGAGCGGCGGGGCAGCGCAGGAGATGGCCATGACCCAGGTGAAAGCGATGCCCATCAAGGCGTGGCTGGCGGAGAAGCGGAAGTTGCCCATGGGCTTGCAGATGACGATGTAGCGCTCGATGGCCAGGACAACCAGGGACCACAGGGCGACCTGGCCTGGGGGGAGGAGAGGGAGAGGCCACGGAATGGTCAGAGCCCCTCTGGGCTCCACCTTCCCTTGGTGCTTCCAGAGGAGAGCAGAGGGCGCTGGGGATAAGCAGCATCCTGCTAAAAACTGGGAATCCTCCACTTGGCATGTCCAAAAGCTCTGGGAGCTAAGGGGATGTTGGGGGCGGGGGAGGAATCATCGTGGGTGTTTTTAATAAATTAAGAACCAAGGGGGTGAACCCCACCTGGGCGTGGGGAAGCACAATTGCCAGCAATGCTGCCAGATGCCTCCAAACCTGTTGATTCCTTTAAATGTGCATTTCACGAGCCTTCTGCTGCTGCTGGATAAGGGGGATGTTTGGGGAGGGGCTGTGTGGGTGGGTGCACATGTATTTATGAGGGATAATTAAACTTCAGGGGATTTGGGAGCGTTTAGTCGGTGCTGTAAGCCTGCTAATGCCCCCAGCTGTGATAAGCTGCTGATAACGACACCCTGCGCTGGGATTCGCTGGGGACCTGCTGCTGGCACAGCCGCTGCTTCCCGGCCGACTTCCTGCCCTAAAAACAGGAGCCTCCTCCTCCTCTGAGAGGTGCAAACATTGGAAAGGCAAAATAACGCTGCCCAAGGCTCACTGTGCACGGGCACGGGTGGACTTTGGGATCTTCTGACCCCCAAACCAAGCCTTTCCTTGCTCCTTGGTTGGATCAGGACTCAGGATTCAGCTGCGCCTTTGGCGGAATATCCGTATTTTTAAAATGTCTATTTTCAGAGCAGTATCGCTGTGGGAAACGGCCTCGTTTAGGGGAAGGAAAGCAAAGTCCCTGTGGTGGCTCAGGGTCTCTCCAGCAAGGACTGTTGGCTGTCAGATCCATCACGAGGTGTGGCGTGGGCAGGGCTGGCTGCGTGGGCTCCGGCTGCCGAGTGAAATCTCCCTGTTTTTCCGCAGGGCAAAGTGTTGGCGGCACCTGTGTCCCTGAGAAATGCCTCGAGGAAAATCCCAAGGGCACCCAAATCTGGTGCAGCTGGGACAGAGCTGAGCCATCCCTGCGGAGCCTGGGAACCACCCCGGATCCTCCTCCCCTTCCTTTTGCCCCTGGATGAGCTCTGAGCCCTCTCATCTCTCCACGCCTGGAGCTCTTCCGTGGGGTTCCCTTCCTGAGGGATTTCTCTTCCCCTTCTAAACCCTCTATTTCCCCCAAAAGTGAAGCCTTAGGGCAAAGGAATAATCATGGAATCGTGAAAGATGGGAAAAGACCTCTAAGGTGATCAAGTCCAAGCCTGTGCTTGGTTCGAGCTGCTTGGCGTTGATTCAGGAACACGCTGTGGTCACCCCTGGCAGCTCTCTGATCTCCACCCTGGCGTGACACCCCCAGTGACCAGCAGGGCCAGGTGACCCCAGGCTGGATCCTGCCAACGAGAATCCCTCCCCAGGCTTCCTTTCCCTGCCACGATGCCATGGAAACTCCTCGCTCTTGAGGTCAAACACGCAGAAATCCGTTTTCCTCCCCAGTTTTAAGCGCAGGGCGAGCCCCACATGAGGGGGAACGACGCTGCACATCCCAACAGTGCCACGAAGGGATGGAACTCTCTCTCAAAGCCCTGCAGAAGTAACGCCAAGCCCCCCATTCCCAACCCTTACCTCCCAGCGTGGCGAAGAACCCCTCCACGGCACAGCCGATGGGGCCGAACACGAAGTAGCCATTCCAGGCAGTGTAGAAGGTGACAGTGAAGCCAAAGCAGGCCATGCACAGGTCAGCCACCGCCAGGTTGACCAGGATGTAGTTGAGGGGCTGCCGGAGCTTCTTGTGCTTGAAGGTGACCAGGAGGGTGAGGAAGTTGATGGGGAAGCCGGTGGAGATGAGGAAGAAGATGTAGCAGCACACCAGGCGGTATTTCCAGGGCTCGGCCAGGTAGTACTGCGGGTACTCGAAGGGGCTCCGCACCAGCCCGGTCTTGTTGGACATTGGCACGTAGAAATTGATCCCTTCCGTCCCGTTCATGCTGCCCTCGCTACGGGAGCTGCTCTGCCCGAGGGTGTTTTCTGCAATTAATTGCGTTTGGGCCCCGATTAATGAAAAAAGGGAAGCCCCGCCACCCCCTCGCGATGCGGAAAACGCGCAGGGAGAGGATTCCCCGCCAATCTAGGAAATTGAGGAATTACGAGGAGCAGCAAAAGGTGAGGGGATGGAGGTGGTGCCCTGCCCTGTGCCGCGCCGGGGGCTGGCGGTGCCGCGCCCCAGGGTGGTTTTATACCCTCCAGCCTCCTCCAGGGAGGGGGGAGGCTGACGAGGGGCTCGGCTAACTTTGTGTGACAAGGGCAACGGGATTGAGAGGGGCTGATGGTTTAAGCACCCTCTAAGCAGCCAGTTGGCCCCAAAACCTGCATTAAAGAGTATTAATTGCCATTAAGTGTTTAATGTTGTTTAAGGTGTTGGGGGCAGGAAGGGGTGGGGTGGGGGAGCCCTTGGGAAGAGGGGCAAAGGTGGGAGGAGCAGTGGGGAGTTTGGGAGTGGAAATGGGGCTGCGCTGGGGTCCACGGAGTGTCACAGGTTTGGGGTGTCTCTGAGTGGCTGAAGGACCCTGTGAGACCACTTGGGGACTGGGGAGTGGACAGGTCTTCCCCACTGACCTTGGAGAGGTCACTGCGGGAGGACTGGATGGAGCTCTGTGGGTCTGAGCTGTTGGCTGGGCTCTGTTTCGGGTGCCTGGCTCAGTGTGGGGGCTGCTGGTGTCCCCATCCCAGGGCAAATCCAGGTTCTGCTGACATGGCCAAGGGCCAGCTCTGTGCCTGGGGCTGGGCAAAGGCAGGAGGGGAAGCCACTCCCCACCCCAAAGGTAACGCAGTTGGTCATTTTTTGGTAAATGTAGCGTTTTGGAGCAGCGCTCTTGGTTGTGTGACCCTGATCACACCCCTGGTTGTGCCACGGGGCAAAGGACAGCAAAGATGCCCTGAACTCCCTGAACAGAGTGTGGAGAGAGCAGCCCAGCCTGGGACAGTGAGAGGGATGGAAGAGAGCTTCTCCCAGGCTCTCAGCACAGAGTGTGGGATCCCCATCCCAGCACCCACGAGCCTGGGAAACCCTTCCCAGCAGGGCCAGTGCTGGCTTGGAGCACCAAGGCTCCACCTCATCCAAGTTCTTCTTCCCAATTTCTTCCTTCTGGCTCATGGGTGCTCCTTCTCATCCAAGTTCTTCTTCCCAATTTCTTCCTTTTGGGTCACCAGTGCTCCTTCTCATCCAAGTCCTTCTTCCCCATTTCCTCCTTCTGGGTCATGGGCGCTCCTTCTCCAGGGGCCCTGCCTAAGGCGCCTTAGGGAAGCTCTTCCGTTAATCCCGGGGATGTGGGGCGTTAAGGGAGCTGATCGGATAACGAGGTAAGCTGGGCCTCCCCCTCCTCCTCCTCCTCCTCGCTGCGATGGCCAAGGCACCACCCATGGAAAAAGTCCCCTCTGTCCCATGGGATGAATGAGGTCTCCTGCATGCCTGGAGCGACTCCGAGCTGGAGGCTGGGAGCGGAAGGCTGAGGGGTGTTGGGATGGATGGTGCCCTAATTCCTGATCCTCCTGTGGACATCCAGCGGGAGCAGAAGTAGGACATGGTGCAGGGAAGTGGGTCAGGCCAGCCTCAGGTGCTCCAGGATGAGGGCTCTCCACGGGGTGGATGAAACTCTTGCAATCATCTCACCGTGAAACCACCAGGCATGAAATTCCTGGTCCTGGTCTTCCTTGAGGGGATGAGTGGAAAGTGGAGGAGTCCCATGGCCTTGCCTCTCACAAAGCTTTCCTTGAAGGAATTTTCTGCCTCTCCTGGCTGTGGTCAGGCTCCAGATGGACAAAAATTGTTGCAGAATGAGTTGAATATCAAAGGAGATTCCAGGAATTCCAACCCACAAAACCAGCTGTGCATCCATCTCAGTTCCAGTGTGTCCCTCACAACTCCCATGGGAGAAAGCAACTCTTCAACTCCAGTATTTCACTGTGGCCCACCTTCAAAAGAGAAAGCAACTCTTCAGCTCCAATATTTCACTTCAAAAACACTTGGGCCTCACTGCCAGTGCCAGCAGCATCCCAAGGCTCTGCTGCTTCCCCAAGGTGTTGCACATGGACATGGGTGTCCCATGGGAAAGCTAATTGTCACCTCCCATCCCTTCCTGGCACCCCTTTGGGGTGTCCTGCCCTCTCCTAAAGCCAAGAGTGGTGCAAAGGAAGCTGTGGGGTGAAGAGGGACACCGAGTCTGGGTGCTGGGGGGATACTCAGCTGCACTTTTTGGGAGAGGGACCTTTCCTGGCTCAGCAGAGCCTCTCCACTCACCCTGGCAGCTGAGTGTGGAGGAGATTTGGCTTCCTGGGTGGTTCCCAGGTACCTTTCAAAGGGACAACTGGACTGAGAGGGTTTCAACTGACCATCAGGCCCTTCCCCTTTTTTGGGAGCTGCCTGTGGAGCAGGTAAGCCTGAGCCACCTGTGCTCTGTGCAAGGGCTGTCCCCTCCCAGCTGTCCCCACAGACGTGTCCCCTTGGGTCACTGCCCCGTGGCCGGTGGATTTACAGCTCTGGGCAGGTCAGCACAGCCGGAGCAATGGCCAAGGCCTCAAATAAACCCAGAGCAGGGAAATGACACCGCTGAGGGTGGCTGGTCCCTGCAGGACGTGTCCTGAATGCAACCTCAGCTCCTGCTGCAGCCCTGTCACAAGGATGGCTTTAATTTGGTGTCTCTTAGCGGGGAAAGTTTACGAGCTGCTCTCTCTCCTGGAGAGCTCCCGGTTGTTTTCTGTGCTGACTTTATGACAACAGCAAATTCCAGGCCCTGCCTGATGCGGGAGGGGAGCTTTGCTACCTCTCTGTTTGTCCTCAAGGAAAGGCTTTTCTTGCCCCTCGCGGGTTTTCCTGCTTTGCCAAGCGCTTTGAGCTGGGATTGTCTCTCCGTTCATTGTTTGTTCGCGCGCGGCGTGACGGGGCCCTGAGCTGCTCGGGGCTTTCATGTCCTGTGTGAAGCAAGGAATGATAATTATAATCAAATAACCGGCTCACAGGGATCAGCCACAGGCAGAGCTCTGTGCTGCTAGGTGGGAGCCCGGAGCTCTCTGTGGTGCTGGGTACAGGAGCCACAGCAGCCACTTGCCCAGGGGCACCCAGGGAACACCTGGCACAGCAAGGTGGAGGGGAAATGCAAAAAGCACAACCAATCAGTCATGAAGGGAACATCTGTGCTGAGCTCCTGGTGCTGGGCTCACGACAGCTCCATGAACCCCAGCCCTGAGCGCGACGCTGCCTGCAAGGCTGAGCTCCTGTGCTGCTGGCTGGTTCTGTAACCAGTGCTACCCCAAATCTCCCTCCTGTGGGGGCTCGTTCCTCCCCAGTGGGCAGGGAAAGAGGCAGGAAGGTGCCTCCAGGTGCCCCAGTGGGCAGGGAAAGAGGCAGGAAGGTCCCTCCGGGTGCCCCGGGAAGACCCCGCTTCCCGTATCACATAGCAGCCACCCAGGGCCGCGGCGCTGAGCCGCTTAGGCCGGGCTTGTGAGCTCCCTCGCCAGGAAAGGGGTTAAGGCAAGATAAAGGCAGAGCGTTATAGAGTCCATATGGAGGGGAAGAAAACCCTTTATCCTGTAATTGGATTCGCTCCGCGCCGGAGCTGAGGCTGAGTGGAGCTGACAGGCCGTGATGGGCGAGGCGCTGCCAGCCGCCCGTCCAAAGCAGGATGTGTGTGCACAAACTTGTAGATCAATCCATTAGGGTGGATCAAATAGATTTAAACGTGTGGCAGGGAGAAGGAGGACACTGATGTGTTTCCAGTTGGGTTCGCTGGGCCCGGCCCTCCCCCAGCAGGGATTACCTGGCCGTGGCTGGTGGCTCTGTGGCTCTGTGGCTCTGTGGCTGTGTCCTGAGGAGGGGCTGGGGGTGCACGGGGAGGTGCCCTTGCTTCTGTCCCAAAAAATAAGAGTGCACATCAGGCTGGCTCCTGTCTCTCATGCACAAAATCAGAGCAGGAGGGACCCCAGCTCCCGTTTTCCATCCTGCTCCAGGCTCTCCCTGCAAGCCATGAAGCAGCTGGGATGTGGGGAGAGCTCCCCCACGCCAACCTCTTCCCCTGCTATTTGCACGCCCTGTCAGCTCGCAGCCTTTTCCTGATCCAGGTAATGTCTCTCCGAGCGCCGCCGGATTTCCTGGGAGAGACAGGCGCTCTTTGGGCCCTGTCATTTCCCTGCCAAGGAGCTGAGCAATCCCGGCTCAGCTGCGAGCCCGCTCCGCTCCGTGTGGCGCTGTCAACACTTCTCCCTCAGTGACAACCCGGGGCTGTGGCAGAGTGGGCAGGTGTGCAAGACATTCCCCACGGCCCCGCGGCGAGGAGCAGCCGGCACAGCCGGCAAATCCCGACACAGCTCCCGGGGCTGTGCCTGGAGCTCGGCAAAAACGCCGCTCTGCTCTTGCAAACTGGAGCCAGGCTGGGTTTGTGAGCTCTCTGAGGGGTTGGGCAGGAGTTACCCAGGGAAAATGGGGGTCAGGGATGTGTGTGCAGCTCTCCTCTTTGCCCGAGCGGGGCAGGTGCTTGACTGAAAAGTCAGAGGGGCAAAGGAAAAGCTTTTCCTGAATTCCCGAGGATGCGCGGCACCACCCCCATCACCCTGCAGTGTCCACTGGCTGNACCAGCCAGAAAAGGGGGTTCGGGCACACAGAAATAATCCAGCTCCTTTCTTTTTAATTTGTAAATTTAATTTGCAGTGAGGAGCAGTCGGCAAATCCCAGCAGCTCCGGCACCGCTCTGGGGGCTGTGCCCGGAGCGAGCTGCGCTCGACAAAAACGCTGCTCTGGTCTTGCAAACTGAAGCCAGGCTGGATTTATGAGCTCTCTGAGGGGTTGGGCAGGAGTTACCCAGGGAAAATGGGGGTCAGGGATGTTGTACAGCTCTCCTCTGTGCCCGAGCAGGGGCAGGTGCTTGACTGCAAAGCAAAGGAAAGGCTTTTCCCAAATTCCCGAAGGATGCGCGGCACCACCCTCCTCAACCAGCCAGAAAAGGGGGTTCGGGCACACAGGAATAATCCAGCTCTTTTCTTTTTAATTTGTAAATCTCAATTGCAGCAAGGAGCAGCCGGCAAATCCCGGCACCTCCGGCACCGCTCTGGGGCTGTGCCCGGAGCGAGCTGCGCTCGACAAAAACGCTGCTCTGGTCTTGCAAACTGGAGCCAGGCTGGGTTTGTGAGCTCTCTGAGGGGTTGGGCAGGAGTTACCCAGGGAAAATGGGGGTCAGGGATGTGTGTGCAGCTCTCCTCTGTGCCCGAGCAGGGGCAGGTGCTTGACTGCAAAGCAAAGGAAAGGCTTTTCCCGAATTGCCGAGGGATGCACGGCACCACCCTCCTCACCCTGCAGTGTCCACTGGCTGAGCAGCCAGGAAAGGGGGTTCAGGCACACAGGAATAATCCAGCTCTTTTCTTTTTAATTTGTAAATCTCATTTGAAGTGGAATCCTGTAACTCCCGAGGGCCCTGTTGTGGCTGCTCATGGGTTCCACAGCGCTGCTGTGAACGCGCTGCTTCATTTTGTCATAACTGGGTCAATTTATTTCTTTTTTTTTTCTCTTTCTAATACAAACCCTTGTTTTTCTCAGTGGCAGTCTGGAGCCTGCTGTGACACGGGCAGCTGGGGTATAATCTTAAGGGAATCAGCACGGAGGAAATTTGGGGGTTGCCTGCTCATTTCCTCTTTCCAGCAGGGCTGTTCCCTGCTGCCTGGCTGGGCTGGCTCCTCGCTCCAACATCCCCAGGAACAGGCAAACTGCTGTCCCAGCTCCCAGAAGAGCCCCATCCTGCTGGTATTTGTCCCCCAGCCAGGTGCAGAGCCCCATTCCTGCCTCCAGCCCAATTCCAAGGCACCTCTCGGTGGTGGCCGCGTGTCCTGCGCCGCGATTCATTCGCCTGCTCTTCTTGCCGTCCTTGCTTCAAAGCCTTTTAGGGATTTGCTCCAGTCCAAACGTGTCCATCCTCTCCCTGTGCCCTTCATCCTGTAATTGGATTCATTTCCTCCATCCAGCCCAGGCTGGGCTGCTCCCATCCCTTTATGTAACAGCGCTGGCTCTGGCTGTGCCGCTCCAGGCTTGACCCGCAGCCAGACATCAGCGCGGGGTTTGCTGCACCTTGAACCCCAAACTGGCCCTAAAACCCTTTTCTTGGGCAGCTCCTGCTCCATTTCCCCTCTCCCACGGGATGAGGGCTCTCTCCAGGCTCTGTGTGGCTCCTGCTGCAGCTCCACCGCTGCAGGATCTCCCTGTGAGCACACGGAGCTCCTGCTCCAGGGAGCCGTGAACGCGACAGCCCCCGAGCACGGCCAGGATTGCCTGGGGAAATGATGGATTTTCCCACCCCTTTCATTAATATTTATTCTCCTTAATTCCCAATCTTTGCTGTTTAGCCCTCTGAAGCCTTTGTGGCTGAGAGGCTTTTGCTGAGGTTGCTATTCCACGCCTAAACAAAACATCCCCGGATTAAACGGGCGTTTTATCAAGACTGAGCCCAGTGCTGGGGTCAGGCCTGGCTGCACAGGGCCCAGTGGCCCTGCAGATCTTTCTGCTGCTGTCACAATTTTCCATTCCGTTTTTCCCACATCCCAGCTGGGATGGACGTGCTGCTGTTCCTTGTCCCCAGGTCTCTCCCTGGTTCCCTCACCCAGGAGCTCACTGACCTGCCCCGTGTGTCTCTTTGCCACCCTGAAGCCATCCAGCTCTGCCTCCCTCTTCCTCTCGGGAGGAATTGGTGCCTTGACAGCCAGAACCCTTCTCCTCTGGGGCAGATAAACGGCCACTGATTGCTGGGATGAGCAGGGAGAATCCTGCAGGGAGAGCACCAATAAATCCTGGGCATGGGGCACCATCCAGAATTGGGAAATGTGCTGGCAGCTGGCACTGCTGAGCCCAGCCATGGCTGGACCCCTCCTGTCCCCCCTCTTCTTTCCTTCCCTCCTTTTATCCTCCCCTTGCTTGTTTTCCCTGCCCTTCTTTCCCTCTCTTCTTTTTTCCCCTCCTCTTCTTCCCCCCAATTGTTTTCCCTGCCCTTTCCCTCCTCTTCTTCCTCCTGCTTGTTTTCCCACTCTTCTTTCCCTCCTCTTCTTCTTTCCTTCTTTTTCCCCCCAATTGTTTTTCCTGTCCTTCTTTACCCCCTCTCCTTTCTTTCCCCTCCTTTTATTCCCACTGACTCTTTTCCTTGCCCTTCTTTCCCTCCTCTTGTTCCCCCCAATTGTTTTCTCTTTTCTTTTTTCTTTCTCCTTCCTTCCTTCCTTCCTTCCTTCCTTCCTT
>VZTZ01044121.1:57821-69205 GCA_013400955.1 Drymodes brunneopygia
CTCTCCCAGCCCCGTGGATCCCGTGGGATGCAGGAGGATTTCATGGTTCCCAACTCGTTTTTCCCTGGCTGCTCCCAGGCTCGCTCAGGAGCAGCACTGGGATGAGCCTGGCCTGATCCCAAAAACCCTCTGGCATCAGCTCCCAGGAGCTCGGATGAGTTCTTTCACAATTCCCTCCCTCTCTCAGCACCTCGTTGGTCTGCAGAGGGATGGCAGTGCAGGGGTTGTGTTCCCCTGGGGGATCAGTGCCAGGCTCAGGGAGGATGGGAGAAGGGGACACTTGGAAGACTCCAAGTGGCAATTTTGATATTGTTGTGATTTGCAATCACAGGAGAAATAGAATTGGCACAGGTGTCGTTTTAGTGCTGGGACATTCACATCCTAAAAACATCATCCTGCAGGCTCAGGATCTAAAAACACAAGCCAGGAGAGAGGGATTTCTGTGCATTAGAGATGGGGAAACTGAGGCAGCAGCAAATCCGTGGGACCATTGGGAAGAGCCGAAGAACCTGGGGAGGGAGCAGAGGGATCTGCCTGGAAACGAGAAACTGGGAAAACTCCAGTGCAGATAAGGACATTCCCTGCCTGGGAAGGCCGTTTCCATGCAGGCCAGGCAGCTGCACAGGGTCACAGGTGAGGGACTGCAGGGCTGGATGGGTTTATAAAGGGAAGGGAAGCAGCAGGAGCGTGAAGGTGTGACAGGAGGGAGAAGAGCTCTGACCTCCAGCGTCCCGTGGCTGCACTCTCAGGTAGGTCTTGGCACCTCTTGGCCACAGCAGAGCCAGCTCGGAGGAGGAGGAGGAGGAGGAGGGAACAAAATCGATGCTGCAGGAAGGGGGAAGGTGCTTTTTGCTCATCCCCATCTCGGGAGCATTGATCCCAGCAGCTCCTTTGGGCACTGCCCTCTGTGCCCGGGGACCTGCTCTGAGCAGGCAGAAAACCACTCTGACAGGTGCTGGTGCCAGGAATGGTTGGATATTTTGGGACACAGCTCGGTGGGTGACTGTCCTGTCCTGCCACTGTGCCAGCTGCCCACCCCTCGTGCCCCCCACACTGGCACTGGATTGGTTTTGGGGGGTGAGCAGAGCTGGCACTGCTGTCCCAGCCCTGAGTGCCCACAGTGCTGATGCTGAACTGGGGATCCTCCTGCTTTTTTCATTTCCCTTTGGAGCTGGGAAGCAAATCCAGCAGGTGCTCTCTGCCTGGAGAGGGGCTGAGCTGGAGATCTCCGGGCTGGGATACTGGTCCTGCCTGCCAAGCAAGGGATATTTCTGAGTGGAGAACTCCGTGTGGGTGTTTTTCTGGGAGAAGAGGGAGAGAATCATTTCCCAAAGGGATTGGCCAAGAAGAGATGAAGGAGATGACTGAGTTTGTTTTCTTCGTATTCAGCAGGATTTTATTTATTTATTTACTGCAGCGGTGGAATAAATGGAAAAGCACAAGAGATTGATGCTGCTGAGGTTGCATTGCAAGGGGAGAGCCTGAGAATTCCTGCCTGGATCCCTGCAGGAAACAGGGCTGGGACACCCTGGGGTGTCCCAGGGCAGGAGGTGACTCTGGTGGCTCAGCCTGGGTGGGCAGGGGGAGATGGCAGGACCCTGATCCTGGTCCTGGTCCTGGTCCTGAGCAGTGCCCAGGGAAGGGAGAGGAGAGGAGAGAGAGGATGTGACTGACAGCTGCTATGGAAAGGGAATATTTATTAACTTCCACTGGCCCTCGGTTCAATACCAGCTGATATTTATGGGAAATCTAATTCAGGAGGCAAATCTGACCTAACAATGTCTTCTCAATAATGTCCAAACCAAGAGGTTGCTGAAACTAATTAAGGATCAGGCTCCAATCAGGTGGAGAAGTTAAGCTGTAGGACCAGACTTCATTAAGTCTGTCCAGAGAGAATATTTTAATATTTAAAGAGAACATTCAATGTTTACGTAAGTCCTTTCCTGACGTGAAGCCACAGTGAGATCATTTCAGAGCTGGTTTTTAAAGCCCTTTATTCCAGGCTCAGACAGAGCCAGACTGGAAAACGCCTTTCCCATCTCCCTTGGACTCAGTGAAGCTTCTTAAAAGATCCAGTCCATCCAGGAAGGTTTCCAGTGGTGACGAAAATCAAACCAAAAATGAACAAAACAGCTGTCTGAAGGTTTTTCTCTTTGCAGCACCTCTGTCTCCCGTGCTGGGTTTGCTGTGGATGTGTGCAGGTCTTAAACCAACACAGCTGAGGCTCGAGAACTCAGGGAGGCTTGAGCAGTCCTGAAGGGCTGGGCTTGAAATCTCTGGAGATGCTGCTCAAGAAACAAATCTGTTTACACAAACAGGGTTGAGAGGAGAATTGTCAGTCAAGGCACTTCTATTCTCAGCTCGGGAGCAGCTGGAAGAGTAAATACCGCTCTGCTGGGCTGGGGCTGAGCTGGATTGCAGCTGGGGCAGAGCCAGAGGCGTTTCTTGTCAAGCCTCCCTCTCCACCTTGCCCTGGTGTCTCCTTTCCCTGTGCTGTCCAGGCTCTCAGGATGGTTTCGAGGAAGGTGGTGGCCACTTTGCTGCTGCTGTCCCTGCTGTCCGTGCTGGTTGAGCAGACCCAAGGCTTCATGCCCTTCTTCACCCAGAGCGACTTCCAGAAAATGCAGGTAACCCCTCTGGAATGAGTAAAGCAGGGAAGGTTTGTCCTGCCCTCATCCCCCAACACTGCCAGTGCACACCATCAACACTGGGATACCCTTCTCCCAAAATCCAGGGCTTTGGGTGGGTCACATCATTTTTAAGGTGTGAGATGGAAAGGAAGAGCCTGGACCAAAGGTCTGACACAGCTGTGGGGGTGTCACCTGCAGTCCCTGGGGGTCCTTTCCCTTTCCTCGCTGCTGGAATTCTTCCAGAGCAGCCGCAGCCTCCCATCAGCTCAGTGATGGCTCTTTTGTTGTAACAAATAATTAACCATCCCCCCGGCTGGTTGTCACCTCCGGGACGTGCCGAGAGAACGTTTTTCCTTTTGAAGTGAAACAAATAGCGTTGAAAGGTGTCAGGCAGGCTCGGAGACGGCAGCTTCTGAAACGCAGCCCCGGTGAGCTTCCCCCGCACTGCCGAGCCCGCGGGTACCGGCAGAAATCCCATTTCCAGCACCCATCCCTGGGTAACAACTGCTTTTTGTGGGCAGCACAGGCATCCTTCAGTGTCCTCGAGGAGATTGGGGCTGTGTTTGTACCCCACAGCCCTTGTGGGTCTGTGTGTGTCAGAGATTTGGGGGTTTCTGGATGAAAAAAGGGGAAATCTCTGCCCCAAGGCTGTCCCTGCTCCTGCTGTGCTCACACCCCGGACACTGAGCGTGGCCTGTGCCACATTTGATGTGTCCTGCTGTGTCTGTCATATTCCAAAGCAACTCTGGCTTTTTCCAGAGGGTCCTGAAGGCAAATTTAGCCCCATCAATTGGAACAGGCCAACATTTTACAGAAAGGCTGGCAAAACGTGGCAGGGCTCTGCACGGGCAGGGCTCGGTTCCGTTCCCTTGCAGTGCTCCAGAACTGACCCAGGCCAAGTTCTCTGGGACAGCTGGGTGAGGTCCCAGGGCTGTCAGCTCCCACAGCAAGGTGACAGTGCTGTCAGCTCCCCATGTCCTGCTGACAGGGATCCCCCACCACACGTGGGTCCTGTTTACTGCAGACCTTCACTCCTCACCCCGTAACCCGACCTTGCCCCCAGCACTGCTGGGTTTCCGTCCCCAAAGGCCACTCTGGCACAGCTGATGGGCCTTTCCCAGGAGGATTCCAGCATCCTGCTGGTTCTGTGCCCAGCACTGTGGATTCCTGCCTGTAGGGACAGTGCAGAGCGGGTTTGCTGCTGATCCCAGCATCACCAGCTGCCCTCTCTGCCCCGAAACTGCAGGAAAAGGAGAGGAACAAGGCAGGGCAGAAGAAGTCCCTGAGCTCGCTGCAGCAGCTGGAGGAGGAAGGTTTCTCTGAGCAGTCTGGAGTGGATGTGAACACAGCCAAGACCCTCCAGGTATGTGGGGCCATTCTGCTCTGAGAAGCCCATGGGGACGTGCAGGGGACAGGGAGTCCAAGAGATGTCCTCTGCCAGCCTGCCTGTGCACGTCAGAGAGAAGTTTTACCTCCACCCCGTAAATTATTGTGGACATTCAGCAGCCAGGTCACCCCTGAGACCCAACTGCTTCTCCCTGAGGAAGGTGGGAACAGCTCGAGGTCTCTTTGCCAGGTGCAGGCAGGAACTCCCAGTTCTGCTTCACCTCCTGCTCGGTGTCACCTCTGACCCCACAGCTCTCTGCACTGGAGAGGGATTATTTAAAAACTTGGGCCCAAAGTCTGTATGCAGAGCATAAAATGGGCAATTTTAGGGATTGAAGTGCCAGGCTAAGCCCTCAAAGGCAGACTTACCTGGTGAGCCAAGTCTGAAAATTGTGCTTTTCCACTTGAGCACAGGGAACTTTCTCCTGCAGGGAGCTCAGCTGTTCTCTGCCAGCAAAAGGAGGGTGCAGGTCCCCCCAAACAGGGACAGACCCAGTGGGACAGGCAGCAGGACCAAGCCAGGCTGGATTTTGGCCAAGACACAGCTTAACGTGCAACTCCTCCCACAATCAAGGTGCACCAATACTCTGTAACAGGATTTAAGCAGCAGAAAAGCCCAGTTCAAAGTGTGAAATATCCAGCACTGACCAGCACCAGAACAGAGCTCTTTGCTTTGGGCACAGCTGGCTCCAAGTCCAGCAGGCTGGAGCAGGACCATGGCTCGTCCTCAGCTGTTGCAGGCTCAGGCTGGAAGGGTTGATGTGCCACACAGTGGAGGATTAGAAGGTTCAGAAATTATTTTCTTTGCAGTTCCTGCTGCCAGGAGGTGCCTTTATCTGGATTTCTGAGCCAGCCCACGGGTTATGCAACAGCACTCTGAGCAACTCAAGAGTGTGTTGCCTTCAAAATGTTGCTCTTCCCCATATGAGGATCATCCTCTTCCCTCCAAATCCACCCTAAACCCTCCACCAACTCAATCAAAGTGGGGTCAAAGCACCCCAACCTCCCTCCCTCTGCTCCCCTCAGCTTTTTGTGCTGACTTCTCTGGTTTCCTCCACAGCAGGCCCTTCCTGTCAGAGCTTGGCTCACCCCAAGGCAGCTGGAAAAATACCAAGATGTCCTGGAGAAACTGCTGGCAGAGCTGTTACAGGACACCCCAGACGGTACTGTCAGAGGCTTGATTTCTGCCTGGGGAATTCTGCCTTTCCTTCTTCTCACCAGCTCATCAGCACGGAGATATTTATATTTCCCCAGCAGGGTTTTTGTGTCACTTTGTGGAGCCCTCAGATCCCCACTGCTCCCGTGTGCACCCTTCTGGGAAGGTTATTCCCTCAGAAGGTGCTGCCTGTGCCCCAGAGCTGATATTGCCTGGCAGCAGCAGCACAACGCTTCCCAGCAGCTCCGTTTGCCACTTCCCTGCTCCTCCTCCTCCTCCTCCTCCTCCCAAAAACTCCTCAGTCTCCAGGGAACAATTTCCAGCAGAGCTCATAACAGCAGTTGTACCTGCGAGGCAGCTCAGCACATGCAGCCGGCTCGGAACACCTCGCTGCCTGCACGGGGGCTTAACACTGACACTTAATTACACTCCAATTTGCTGCAAATCCTCTTTTCCTTTGGGAAATCGGGTGTGGGAATCGCAGCAGCAAATATCCAGGGGCAGGCTGTTGTGCAGCTCTTCCTGCCTGCAGGGTTGAGGGATGGTGGGATGGGGCTGTCCCTGCGCCTTTGCTTTTTCTGGGATGTTTAAACCCAGGAAAGGGGGTCCTGCTCTCCCTGTGGGATTGTTCTGCTCTGCCTGGGCTGATCCCAGTTTGTCTTTGAGCTTTCAGCTGGGGAGCTGAGGAGGAGGAAACAACACAAAAAGCTCTGGAAAGACTGAATGCCAGATTTAAGGACACTTGTGCTTTTCTCTCTTTTCTATTTAGCTGACTGATGTCTGCAGGATCAGAAGAGAAAGCGCTGGAGCTGCTCAAGCTGAGAGACTCCACTTATGTAAACGAAATCTGTGAGAGAGATTAGCAAAATCTGAGGTGAGATAATAAATGTGCAGCGTAATTAAATGGAGGATTTGTGTCTTGTGTTCTGCGAGCCTCTCAAACAGATGGGGAATGCCCAGAGTGGGAAAGAAGAGAGAGGGAAAGCACCAGGTTCTGGAGAACATCCCTGTTCTGCTCTGGAGAGTCCTGTGAGGAGCTGAGGGAGCTGGGAAAGGGGCTCAGCCTGGAGAAAAGGGGGCTCAGGGGGAATTTCTGCTCTGCACAAGTCCCTGACAGGAGGGGGCAGCCGGGGGGGATTTGGGATCTGATCCCAGGGAACAGGGACAGGAGGAGAGGGAACGGCCTCAGGCTGGGCCAGGAGAGGCTCAGGCTGGAAATCAGCAGGAATTTCCTCATGGAAAGAGCGGCCAGGCCTTGGCAGGGGCTGCCCCAGGGAGCTTTGGAGTCCCCATTCCTGGAGGTGTCACCTGGATGAGGCACTCAGTGCTCTGGGCTGGTGACAAGGTGGGGATTGGGCACAGCTTGGACTCGATGATCCTCAAGGATTCTGGGATTCCTTGTGTGTGTTGAAGCCCAAGTAATTAATCTTTGAGGACGAAGAAGTCTTAGCCCTCATTATTGGCAGCAAGAGAAACTGAGGCAAACCTTTACCAGACCTCCTCGCCAAACTGGTGACATGAGTGTTGAGGGGTGACCTGGGTGTCCCTAACCCAGTTCCCTGCTCCAGAAGGGTGCTCTGGCACATTCCCTCACCGCAGGAGCCCTGATGGGCAGCACCCCCTGTGCTCAAACCCCTCCTACCAGCCTGGTGCTATAAATCCATCCACCAGCACGGCGAGGAACAGCCGTGCCAGGCCCAGTGCGAGGGAACGGCACCGAGCTCTGCCCTTTCTCCTGCCTCTCAAACGCACCCCGAGGTGAAATCCTAATTCCACTTCAACATCCTGCTCTCCATTTCCATACCTTTGGCTTTATCTGAGAGCTGCTCCTCTCTGCTGGCAGCAGGAAATCCAACATATGTAAAGTACGGATGGATGAGATCAATGGCGTGTACGTGAATATATCCAATTCCAATCCAATTTTATCCTCCCAACCTAACAGGAGTTCTGTTCTCGCTGAGCTCATTCCAAGAGCTCTGTTTGTGCTGGAACAACACCCCTCGGAGCGCTCTGCCGTAAGCAGCCCTCGGGAGAGGAGAAAGCTCCCAATGGATAATGGAACAGGCAGCGTGCAGTGGATTACAGCTCTAATGTTTGATCCAAAGGCACACTCCTTGTCCAGGGAATGATGAGCTCCAGGAAGCTCCCGGTACTGCTGAGGCAGTGTGAGCTGTGGAAGCTCTGTAATGACTCTGAGTGGGAGGGAGATGGGAAATAACACATTCCATTAGGCTGGGAGTGAGAGCAGTCTGGGCTGCGGGAGCTCAGGCTGCAGAGGGGTGATCTCCATGGAGGAGCTGTGCCACATTTACACCAGTGAGGTCAGACAGACCTTCTGCTTCAGAGGGCACCTCTTGCCTTGTGACTTCAGAGACATCCCAAACCTTCACCCCAGGTTTGATTGTGCCACATGAAAACAAGGAAAATTCCCTTTGAAGGGCAAACTGCTCCCAAACCCCAAACTCCCCAAACTCCCAGACCACTGCAGGTCAGAGCTGTCCCTCCAGTGTGTCCCTTTCCCAGCTCCTTCACTCCCATCGTTTTTCAGGCCTGTAGCTCCCCTGTGCCACCCAGGAAGGAAAGTTTTCCAGTGATGGAAAGAAAGAAAGAAAGAAAGTGAACGTGAGCCTCTTGGATTTGCTTCCTGGACCATTTCCCACTGGGGTGATGGTGGGGCTGACGCTGTGGAAAATTCCAGAGGGAGATCCACCAGTAGGACTCTGCTCTTACCCTTGGACCCATTCAAGCTGCATCAGCAAGGGCAAGCTTTGACCCTGGCCACGGATTCTGCCAGTGGCTCTTCCCAGTTGTCCCAGCCATAAATGAGCTTGGGGTGTGACAGAGACCACAGGAACCCCTGTCCTGTCCTGCAGCACCAACTGTGTTGTCCAAACAGGCACCAAAGCACACCTTCAGCTTTTGGGAGTAAATTCCTTCCACCCTCAGGGGCCTGAGCAGGAGAAGCAGAAACCTCTCCGCTGGAAAGAGATGGAGGGACCCCAACCACCCCTCTCCCCCAGGCTGTCAGGGCTCTGACTCTGGAAAAGAAGGAAGTGGTCTCCAGGTTTCAGGATAAATCCATATTCCCCATGCCCAGGAAAGTGCTTTGGCAGCCAGCAACACCCAGGTCACATCTGCAGGCAGGTAGGAAGAATCTGCTACTCCAGAAACCAAACAAGAATTTGATGGTGGGATGAGCAGCCCAATAGTTGGGAAAAGAGGAGGAATGGAAGGGAATGGAACCACCTCTGACCTCCTAAGGTACTGAGCAGGCCCAGGACGGGTGGGCAGATGAGGGCTCTGGGGTCACACCTGTGCCGTGGCTGTGAGTGACAGGGTGACAAATGGGCACAGTTGGCTCCTGAGAAAGCCCTGCCACCTCCCCTGGTGCCATGTGCAGGGCTGCCACCCAAAAGGCACGGAGAAGGAGCCGGGAGGGGCCGTGGGGGTGTCAGCAGCCCATCAGTCAGCGCTGCGAGGGTTCAGCTGCGGGGTTTGGGGTGCAGCCATTCCCTGCCCGGGCACGGATCCATCCCCAGGGCTCTGCTCACGCCAGTCCTGTCCCCGGGCTGGCAGAGCCGGAGCAGCCGGCGCAGCACGGAGTGTCTGCTCCTCTGGCATGGGAGCCGCTGCCAGCAGCTCTGAGGCAGCTTCTGGGCTCGCAGGGAAGGTGGAGGCTGCCCCTCCGTGCTGTCCCAGCTTCCCACAGCCAGCTCCGGCTGTTTCCAGCCAAGAAACGCTTTTTTGCCGAGCCCATCTGCAGCCTCGGTGCTCCCAGAGCCACCGGCACGATGAAGGGGCTGCAAAAATAGAAAATCCACTGTCAAATTCAGCACTGGAGCTGCGGGCAGGGGATGGGAACAAAGATTGCCCGTGGGGATGCAGGGTCTGACACGTCTGCTCCTGCTGCCTTCCCTGAGGGGTCCAGATGCCTTCCAGGGAAGGCAGGGATTCTCCCACGGGGAGGAAGGGAAAGGGGTCGTGGATTTCTCTCCACAAAGAAGAGGCACCTGATCCTGCTGAGCTTTGGTGCTGCCAGACTCCATCTGAGGAGGGATCACAGCTTTTCCCCCATCCTCCATTAGTCCAACACCAATCCCATATCCACCCCTCCAAAGATTGTGCAATGAGGCTGCTGGGGTGACTTCCCTGGCTGACAATCACCAGTTGAAAGGGATGGGTTTGGGCTTTTCCTGCTGTTTTCTCCAGAAGAAGATGAGTTCATGTAATTCCTGGGTTTGCATCAGCTCAGCCAGCATGCATCTGCAAGTCCAGGCAGAACTTCTGTGAAGTGAGAGCTGTGAGCTCACAGGATCCGTGTGATAGGAGCAAATTGGAATTTTTTTATTTACATTAGACCCCTCTGCACATCGTGAGCTGGCAGAGGAGCACTGAGGAAGCTCAGCTTAGCGCGTTCACACTTCTCAGCACAGCTGAGTTTGCTCTTTTAATGGGCTCCCTGGCCTCTGCTGGGGATGGATTTGATGTTGCCAGACAGACAAAGAAATCTCAGCATCTTGCTGCTGCTTTCTGGGATAAATTGGGAAGAGTGAGGTGAGCTTTGGGGACCTGATGAGGAAGAGGGTTCCTGAAAGAAGGATTAGTGACAGGACAAGAGGATATATCCTCAAGCTGTGCCACAAGTTGGACATCAGTAGGAATTTCTCAATGGAAAGGGTTGTTAAACATTGCAAGGGGCTGCTCAGGGAGGTTTGGAGTCCCCATCCCTGAGGTGCCCAAGTGAAAGGAATGAGAAGGAGGTGTCTTTACAAACAAACCGTGGGTCTGATGGCAGGTAAGGCCAGATATGGAGAGGTGAAATAAGCAATGGGGGGAACCATCAATTCCATAGGAATTCTACTAATTGACACAGACTGTTACTCACTCAAGACTGTGCTAAACCTCTGGATTTAGGGAAAAAGAAAAATGGAGTGGGGACTCTACATTAGGAGGGGGTCTGTATCAGGCATTTTGGGAAGTCTGTACCTCTCAAATACCTCAGCTAATGGGGAAAGAGAGAGGGAAATGTGGCTGGGAAATCAGGATAAAAAGGAGGCTGCATCGCCTAAAAATTGGAGGGACCCCAGGGGAAATGCCCCAAGGCCTCTCCCTTTATTCGAATAAAGTTCCAGGGACTCCTCTGTCTCCTTTTTGGCCATAAACCTCTGGTGTTTGTGGATTAATTTTCCTGACCCAAGGAACACTGGACACCTCATGTGAAGGACTCAATGGTGTTGGAGGGATTTTCCAGCCTCATGAACTCCGGGCTTCTGTGATTTATGTCAGGAAGGCACAGCTCAGCTCCTTCAGCTCCCTCTCCCCACAGGTGCCATTCCCAATGTCCCCCACCCCGGTGTCACACATCTGTCACCACACCCGTGCTGTGCCAGCCCTCAGCACCTCCAGCACCTCCATTCCATTACCTTTAATTAAATCCCGACATTACGCCGCCGTATTTCAGCCGCTTTTCATCGCTTTCTTCAGCGGCGGCAGGAAAAAGCAATTACTGTTCATCACAGCTGTGCCAAAATAAATTTACAAGTCAACGCTCGGGTTTGCTGTTTTAGGTGTGGGGTGTGGAGGATCCCCCCCCTTCCCGGGAAATATTTCATGGATCTGGATCCTGAGGTTCTGGCAGAGCTCAGCAACCGGGAAGCAATGAGGGAGAAACGTGTGGGGGTGGCAGGTGGCTGGGAAAGGAACTTTTTCTGGAAGGACGGCCCTAAAAGTGTCAGAATCTGGGGAGAGCGAGGTGGGAGCTGCTCGAGGAGTAGTCCCACACAGCAATGGGGGACAACCCATCATCCACACCGGCTCGCCCGGCAGCTGTGACAGCTTTCGGCTTTTGCTTTCCCCGTTTCTCCCCCTTTTCCCCGATCCTGAGGGATCAGGGTGGAGCGGGAGCTGCCGCTCCCTCACGACACGGCGGGACGGGGAACCCTCACCTCCCCTGACCTTCCCAACATGGCGCCCGCCCCCCCGCGCACTTTCCCCACACGCCCCGTGCCCTTCCCAAGATGGCGGCGCCAGGGGCGCGCCGGGCCCCTCCCAAGATGGCGGCGCTGCTTCCCGCCCGCGGGGCGCTTCCGGCGGGGCCTGGCGCGGCCATGGCGGAGCTGACGGACGCGGAGCTCCGCAAGGAGCTGCTGGCTCTCGGTTATCGCCCGGGGCCCATCACCGCCACCACCCGCAAGGTCTACATCAAGAAGCTG
>VZTZ01044121.1:69225-83352 GCA_013400955.1 Drymodes brunneopygia
ATCCCTGACTGGGCACGGGGGGTTCAGTTCCCCCTCGCAGTGGGACACGTCCATAGAGAGGAGCGGGGGGCTTGGGCTGGACAGGGCCGGGGCTCTGAGCTCTGCGTCCCACTGGGAGACAAACCGAGATGTGGCAGAGAGCGGCCGGGGGCTCAGCCAGGGCCTGGGGGCCACCCTGGATGGGTTGCGGGGCTCCTCCCTGCAGTGGGGCGCCTCCGAGAGGAGCGGGGGGCTCAGCAGCGGCCTCAGACCGACCCTGGACAGGTTCCGCGGCTCCAACTCCGCGGCCCAGTGGAGCCCCTCGGCAGAGAGGAGCGGGGGGCTCGGCAGCCGGGCCGCCTCGGGCTTGGATGGGCTTGGGGGGCTCAGCTCCACGCCCTACTGGGGCTCCTCGGCGGGCTCCAAACCCCTTCCCGGCGAGGAGAAATCCAGGAGCCATTGGGGGACCTCGGGAGCGGGGATCGGGGCGCAGAGCTCCCGGGCTGCCTGGGACACGGCGGGGGAGAGGAAAGGGCTCTCCTCCAACAGCTGGTGGAGAAGGGAGAGCGAGGTGAGCCCCAGCACGCAGTGGGGCTCCTCGGCCAGCCCCGGCAGGTTCAGCAGCTTCTTCAGGAGAGGGAAGGAGGACGTGGCTGGCGGGAAGGAGGCGGAGCGGGATGCGGGCAGCCGGGCTGGGGGGCTGATCCGGCGCTTCCCGTGGCGAGCGGCCAGCGATGGGGGGCACGGAGTGACCCCGCGCACTGCCCTGCTCCGCTCGGGCTCCAGGCAGCAGCCCGAGGGCAAAGGGAAAGGCCTGGAGTATTACCTGTCCCAGTTCCTGTGCCTCGCCAGCGTGGTGCTGCTCCTGATTTTCCTGGGCATCCTCGTGGTGAAGATGGTTGGGTCAGGCTGGCTGGACGGGAGAGAGGAGAGCTGTACGTGCGCTGGTTTAATTCTCGTTTAAACTTGATTCCTCGTCTTTTCTTTATTGCTTCCATCCCCGTCGCGTTTATCATCCTCATTGCCATAACCTGACACCTCTGCGTCTGTCCCTCTTCCCATCTCCCCTTTCCCGTGGGAAAGCCTTGGTAGTCGTGGAAAGCAAATCAAAAGTTTCGCTTTTTCCGAATGAGTTTGGCCTTCAGACTCATTTTATGGGGTTTATGTGGAGTGCCATTCCTGCCAGGCCAAGGATGGGTTTTATGGATACCTGCTGGGCCAAGGATGGGTTTTATGGTGTGACACAATGTCTGTGTAGTACCTGGGGTGTGTTTTTGACGTCCCTCTGCCAGCACGGCCCTTCCCAGCCTTTATTCTGTCCAAGAGGGAAGTGGCAGCGGATCAATTCAGCACTTCAGCTGTGGCAGAGTGTGTCTTTATCTTCCCTGAGAAATGAAAAGGGATTTCCCCTGCAGTTGGTTTTTACAGCAGAGTTCCCCAGCTGGAACAGCTGGAAACGGGGACATTCCAGGCGTTGAGGTGAACAAAGAAGGGTTTGGGGGCTGTTCTGGGAAAGTCCTGGTGCTGAGCCTGGGCAGGCTGTGCCCTTAGAGTGGCCAGAGCCAGGCTAAAACTGCCCAGCGTCCCTGGATTGTCCTGTTGCAGCTGTGACAGGAATTCTGGAGGCAGGAACATTGCCCAGATGTGGATTGTGGGCAGTGCAGGGCCCCAGGAGGTGCTGCAGGTGCCTGGAGCTGTTCCAGCCCTGCAGAGCCCCGAGCTCCAGCTGCCAGCAGCTCCCCAGGAGGGTTCATCTCCCTGGGACAGCTCAGGTGACCCTGGTGGGCAGCAAGAGGCAGCACTGGAGTGCAAAGATCAGCGTGGAGCTTCTCAAACAGGAGCTGTTAAAACATCCAGCCCCAGTTTCCACTCCCCCACAGCTGAGCACATCCATCACCTGCATCATTTGTGTGTTTTTCCTCCCAGAGCAGCTCCTGGAGGGGCTGTTTGCATCTCAAGGTGCTGCCAGGGGGAGATTAACAACTGCAGAGCCAGGCTTTGAGTTGAGCCTGCTTTTAAAAAGATAATTCTTGTCTTGGTCAAAGCTCTGGTTTGCAGCCTGCTAACTCACCCTCTTCTCTCTCCTAGTTAATCTCTTGCCCGTGGATTGTGACAAAAGCACGGATGATGTAAGCATTTATTTATTTATCTTCAGTCTTGTGAGCTCTCACAGAACAGTGATTATTCCAGGTACTCTGTTCCACCCATCACAGCACTGTAAAATGATTAGTTCTGTCGTTTTACAGAAAAATTGGGGCTTGATGAGTTGGAATTAATGGGCCAGATTAAGTCAGGAGTGTGTATGAGACTTTGAAAGATAAAAATTTAAATTCTCAATTATGTGAATCAATTTCTTTTTAGCAGTTGTAGCAGCAGTGGTATTGGTTTGCAATAAAGCTGTTTTCAGCTTTAACAGTGCAAGATTTAATCCAGCTAATTCCCTGAACTCCACTGTGGAGTGCCTGCACAGCCCTGCCCCTCTGTCAGGATGGATTTTTGGAAAAGCTGANGCACTTTATTGGAATCCCAGAATCCCAGACTGGTTTGGGCTGGAAGGGACCTTAAAGCTCAACCCAGTTCCACTGGGCAGGGACTTGCAGAGGATGCAGGGGGTCACTGGTGCTGGAATGTGTCACTCTGTCAGACACGAAACACTCAGGCAACTCAGGAGCTCAGCCACCAAGGCCAGGCAGAGAGCAAAAAGAGCCCCAGCCTCTCTTTATTCTTATATTTATACCTTTTTGTAGACAGTTATGGATTGGACAAAGAGGTCACCACCTCTGAAATTCCATAGGTGAGAAACACAGNTGGAAAAGCTGAGGCTGCCCCATCCCTGGAAGGGCCCAAGGCCGGGCTGGACAGTGGATAAAGTGGAAAGAAGGGATAAAAAATGGATAAAATGGCACCCTTGGGATAATGGGAGGTGTCCCTGCCCATGGGATTGGATGCTCCCTCCCAACACAAACCATTCCAGGATTCCCTGTGCTGGTTTGGATGGGATATTGGGAATAAATCCTTCCCTGGGAGGGGCTGGGATGGAATTTCCAGAGCAGCTGAGGCTGCCCCATCCCTGGGAGTGCCCAAGGCCAGGCTGGGCAGGGCTTGGAGCAGCCTGGGCTGGGGGAAGGTGTCAGGGGTGGGACTGGGTGAGCTTCAAGGTCCCTTCCAACCCAACCATCCCCTGATTAGGAGGGAGAAGGTTTCCTGTTAGATTCTGAGTTCTGCTTTGCTGGAATGTTCTGGATCCATCCATGATGGGTCCCAGGCTGGGCTGGGGGTGGGTGGCACTTTATTGGAATCCCAGAATCCCAGACTGGTTTGGGCTGGAAGGGACCTTAAAGCTCAACCCAGTTCCACTGGGCAGGGACTTGCAGAGGATGCAGGGGGTCACTGGTGCTGGAATGTGTCACTCTGTCAGACACGAAACACTCAGGCAACTCAGGAGCTCAGCCACCAAGGCCAGTCAGAGAGCAAAAAGAGACCCAGCCTCTCTTTATTCTTATTCTTTTTGTAGATAGTTATGGATTGGACAAGGAGGTTGTCACCTCTCAAATTTCATAGGTGAGAAACACAGCCCATCACATTCTCCACCCCAGAAAGAAGAGTGAAAAACAACATCCAAAGTACAAAACAACCTTTGGCCGGTTATAGAAACATGGATTGTTCACACAAAATCCATGAGAACCTTTGCTACCAACTCTAAACACAGCACTCTAGAAAAATCAAGGTGACAGGAATGTTCCTGTGCTGAGGGGATTTGTTTGGAGCTGGTGGTGCAGGACTGAGCCACACTCAGAGTGCTGTGGCTCTGCCTGGTGCCTGGAGCTGCAATCCCACTGTCCCCTGCCCCTGCTGACCTGTGTCCCTGTCCCTTTCTGTGCCCTGCAGTTCTGCCAGGCCAAGCACAAGGATGTGACCATGGCTGTGCTGCACGAGCTCTACAATTACCTGTCGGTGCAGGCAGGTGAGTGCCAGTGCCTCCCCACCCTGCTGAGCCTGCAGGGGCTGCCTCTCCCAGCTCCTGCTCGCTTCCATCCCACTCTGGAGGGGTTTAATGGAACAGGCAGTTCCCTCTGAGCAGCTCTGAGGCAGGCAGGGAATAGGAAAACAGGGGAAGGTGGGTTTATTTTTATTCTGAGTGGTGCTTGGCTGATGCACTCCTGCCACCCTGCCTGGGTGAGTGGGCCTTGGTTGTGCTTGAAGTGTTGGGAGTTTCAGGTAGGATTGGTTGGGTTTGTCAGTTCTTTTCTACTAGCAGCTTGAAGTTGTTCTTCAAGACAGAGGCAGGAGTGTAAACTGCTGTGTTCTTACACGTGAAGTGACCTAAGAAATTGTCATTTCTGCTGAAACGTGGCAGCAGATGTGTGAGTGCCTCTCCTTTTCCTCACCACAGAGTGGGACAGGCTCTGGGAGAAGCACAGTCCCTGCTCCAGGGGTAAATCCAGCCCATCTCTGGTATTTTGGGCTGGAGGAGGCTGCTAAAAATCCACTGCATGAGCAGGGACTTGTCCAGCAAGATTCACAGCAGTGGTAATCAGTAAAAGGGTTTTTCAGTTCCATTTCCTGCCTTTCAGACCTCAAGGCTGAAGCCTTTGGATACTGAAGCTGCACAGAATTCCTAAATCTTTTCAAATCTGACTTCGGATTTCCACCAGATTTACTTAGCACATTTGTTTAGTCAACTTGCTGAGGCAAGATTTAGAGGATTTAGTGCCTTGGCAGCATTTCTCTGCCTGGGTGAGAGAGGCAGAGCTGTGATTTCAGCTCCTTGGAGGCATTTTGAACACTGATCATTAGCTGCACACCTGATACCTGGTGGCAGCTGTGGTTCTGTGCTCTGCAAGGGGCAGGAGCAATGCTTTTCCCCCTCATTTGTGTGTTCAGCAGCTCTGAAGTGTCAGCTTTGATTGCCCTTATCCAGCAGCAGCAGCAGCAGCTCTGAAGTGAGAGGTTTGATTGCCCTTATCCAACCTCGGTGCAGTGGCTGAGCATTTTATTAATAGTCATAATCTGATCTGCCTGCAATATAAATCTCACCCTGGAATCATTTTGCTCAGGGCTGGGGCTGATTGGAAAGGAGAGCATTTCTTGGTGTGCGTTCAGAGCCGTTCAAGGGCTTTTTTCCAAACACGATTTTTTCTGTTTGACTTTTGTTACCAGGTAATTTTGAGTGTGGAAACCCTGAGAACCTAAAAAGCAAATGCATTTGGGTTAGTGAGGCAAAGGATCACGTGCTGGTGAGTGGGCTCTGAGCAGCTTTGTTATAACCCAGTGCTTAGTCTCCCATAAAGCAATAAATAATAGACACTAAAACAATTCACCATCCATTTTACTTCCTCATCCTGCTTTGATTCTCTCCCATCTCTCTTACTTCCCCTTTGGCCAGTCCTGTTCTCAGCAGTTCTTCTGAAAATCATTTGCTCCTCCATCTCTGATTCACCCCCTGTAAATCTTAATGGTTTGTTGTTTCACTGGAGCCATCAGTCTTGTGAAACCAGAAATTTCCCTGGACTGAGGGCTGGGCAGAAGAAGGATTTTTCTCTACTGCAGAGTGTCAGGAGACAGACTGCTCTGATCCAGCATTCCATTTCTTTCCTGGTAACCTGTCAGTAAGATTATGTTGTATTTAGTGGTTAGCCCTAACAGTCTGGGATGGTGTTATTTCACAGAGTGCTTCATGCATCAGCTCCCCAGTCAGAAGACTTTAGAGCCAGGCAGACCTTCAGGCTTAGTCCTCCTCCCTCCAGTTTGCAGAATCCTGATAAGAATTAACCTGTGGACAGCCCCTGTGGAATGAATTCTCCCACTGCTGTAATGAAATCATGTTGGTCAGTATTTTAAATGAATGGAGGGCTAATCTTCTTATGGCTTCCTTTGCACAGAATGTAACTGGCAGTTCCTCAAAGAAGTTTGAAGCTGCCCTGCACTGGATACTGAACAGCAACAAGGATTTGGGAATTCGGTGAGCAGAAACCCTCTGTGTCAAAATTAGGATTGTGCTGATACTGAGCAGCAACAGGGATTTGGGAATTGGGTGAGCAGGAGCCCACTGTGTCAAAATTAGGGATGTGCTGATACTGAGCAGCAACAGGGATTTGGGAATTCAGTGAGCAGGAGCCCACTGTGTCAAAGTTGGGGATCTGCTGATACTCAGCAGCCACAAAGATCTGGGAATTGGGTGGGCAGAAACTCCCTATATTGAGCTGGGGATCTGCTGATACTGAACAGCAACAGGGATTTGGGAATTGGGTGAGCAGGAGCCCACTGTGTCAAAATTAGGGATCTGCTGATGCTGAGCAGCAACAGGGATTTGGGAATTGGGTGGGCAGGAGCCCACTGTGTCAAAGTTGGGGCTGTGGGTGTTGGCTGGGGTGGAATTTGCCAGGGTCAGTGGTGCCCTTTAGCTCCCAGAGCTCGTTAGGCTCCAGCAGATAGGCTGGGATTGGCTGTGGCAGAGCTTGCTGGGCAAACTTCCAAAGGAAAAATCCAGCCCTGCAGCAGGAGGGGAGCTGAGCTCCCTCTGGGAGTCTGATCCCAGCCCAGGCTGTGGGTGCTGTGTCCAGGGGTGAGGTGGAGGTGGGAGGTCAGGGCTGCTCGTGGCCATCAGTGGTTGTGTTGTCCCTCCTGTGGGGTGATCCTGGTGTCCTGCCCAGGATCCTGTGCCTACATGGTCATTTTTCCCAGGAGAACCTCCCTCCAGTACATTTGTGCATCCTTGGAGCTGCATCCTTGGGCCAGAGGGTTCCTTGGCCAGCACAGCCCTCTGGGCAGTGGGTTTTGTCACCCACGCTTTGGGATCCTCTGGAGCAAGTCCTGAGGAGGAGGAGGAGAGGGAAAGGGATGTGGAATGGTACCTTTAGTGCCAGCTGTGTCTCTGGCAGAGCAGCCAGTGCTGTAAATCCCAGAATTACTGAGGCTGGAAAATCCTCCAGGCTCACCAAATCCAACCTGTGAGCAATCCCCACCTGGACAGCCAGCCCAGAGCTCTGAGTGCCACATCCAAGTGGACACTTCCAGGGATGGGAACTCCACCACCTCCCTGGGCAGCCCCTGACCACCCTTTCCATGGAGAAATTCCTCCTGAGTGGATGCTCTGACAGTGGGATGTGGTCACTGAGGGGGCATTTCTCAGCCAACAGGCTCCATCTGTGAGAAAGAGCAGAAATACTGAGTTTTCAGGGGAAAACCACAACATCCAGCCCATAACCTAAGGAAGGAGTGTTCTCCAGAGCCAGGAACCATCATCACCTTCCTCTGGGAAGCGTGGGCTGCCTCCAGTCTGCTCTGACTCCAAAGCCTTCACAGTTGTTTGCATTTTCCCGTTGCTAAATGTGTCTCTGATGAAGTGAATTGCAGCAGTTGTGGTGCTGGGCTTGGTGGGCAAGGCTTGTAGGAATTCCCACTGCTCCATTTGCTCTTAAATATTCCTGCAGCTGCTGCTGTGATCCAGGGATCAGACAGCCCCTGCTGCTCTGATTCCTGGGGGGTGCAAACTCCCAGGACGGGGCAGGGCTGGGTTTGTAGGTGGGCTGGGATGCAGAGTTTTCCAATTTTGTGTTTTTACACACCAGCACGTTTCCAGGCAGAAGCTGTGGGATACAATATCCTCCCACTTTTTATTTTTGTTAATTAGCAGCTCTGCTGGCTGGTCCCCAAACAGCTCCACTCCCCTGCAGCCACCGTGGCAGCATCCCCAAAACCCTGCCCCTGGCCTTTTTGGCTACACGAGGTTATTTTTTAATCAGTTGCTAGTCTGAGAGGCAGGACTGAAAATGAGCTTTGCACTGGGTGATTCTGCTGCATGTTTTAAATATTTCCGTGGAATTTGGGTTGTAAATAAGACCAAGGGGGGTGGGAAACCACCCAGAACCCAGACCCGGGGCAGAGCTCTCAGCAGTTTGTGAGCTGAGCACCCATAAATTGAGCAAACCTCTTTGTCTGATGGGCTGGTCAGAATTCAGAGCTTAAAAAATACAATCCATTCAAAAAAATACAATCTTTTAAAAAATACAATCCTGTAAAAAAATACGATCCTTTAAAAAATACAATCCTTTAAAAAATACAATCCTTAAAAAAAATACAGTCCTTTAAAAAATACAATCCCCTTTGGTGTCCAGGTCCCCTGGATCTGCTGGGATCCCTTGAACCCCTGGATGCCTGTGAGCTCTGGGAATGGCTCAGTGTGGGGTGAGCCTGGCCTTGGGAGCAGCAGTGCTGCAGGTTGGGGGTGCTGAGGGCTCTGCAGGGCTCTGTGCTGATGCTCTGTCACATTTGGAGCTGCTCCTGCTCCCCCAGCTCCCACTGCTGGGGCTGAGCAGTGGCTCTGACTCAGGGAACGTTTCCATCTCCGTGCTGGGAGGGTGGGAATCCAATTCTGAGTTCAATCTTGAGCGGGGCTGTGCAGGGACGCTGCCAGTGGGAGCTGCAGCCCCGCTGCCTTCCTGAAGCCACCTCCATCCCTGTCTCAGCAGGCAGCCCCAAAATGTTGTGGTGTTGCTCTGTCAGACATGAGACAATCAGGCAACTCAGGAGCTCAGCCACCAAGGCTGGGCAGAGAGCAAAAGAGCCCCAGCCTCTCTTTATTCTTATATTTATACCTTTTTACAGACAGTGATGGATTGGACAAAGAGGTCACCGCCTCTGAAATTCCATAGGTGAGAAACACAGCCCATCACATTCTCCAGCCCAGAGAGAAGAATGAAAAACAACATTTAAAGTACAAAACAATCCTTGGCTGGTTATAGAAACATGGATTGTTCACACAAAATCCATGAGAACCTTTGCTACCGACTCTAAACACAGCACTCTAAAAAATCAGGGTGACACTGTGGCAGGAGGCTGTGCCTGGCTGGGGGGGCATTTCCCGCATCCGCAGCCTGCTTGTTCTCCCAGCTTTGATTAAAGACTGCAGTTACAGCCTGCTCTCTTCCTCAGCGAGATTTTTCTGCCTCTTCCCATCAGGTTGAAAGGCAGGGACCTGTCAGAGCCCGTTTCCAGCGTGGAGGAAGTGTTCTGCCTGGAGTCTGCCCACCCCCAGATGGGGCTGGGCTGCCGCTTCCGCCGGGCCGTGGTCACGGCCATCATGAACCTGTTCCTGTTCTTCTGGAGTAAGTGGCATCAGGAACCTGCTCCTGTTCTTCTGGGGCTCAGCTGCAGGGGTGGAGCCCTGTGATCACGCATTCCTCAGCCACAGGGAAACGCCTAGCAGAGGTGAAATAAATCTGCTGATGAGTTAATGTCTAATTAACCTTTGTTCTGGCAGCTCAGGAGACCCGCAGCCCTCCTCTTGTGCTGTGAGTGCTTAAAAAGTTGCTTTAAATCAGGCAGCTGATGAGCTCTCTGGGTATTCCTCAAGTGCCCGTTATTATGGGCTGCAAAATAAGTGTGTTAACTCACCTAGAGGAGTCAGTTTTTCTTTTTTCCTGGCTCTAAGCTCCCCTAGTCCTCCCAGCCTCTTTAATAATGACTTGTAGCATTTCAGGGTTGGAGGTTTTATTGGAACAGTCTGTCACGCCTCAGCTGAGACAGGGGTTTTACCCAGCGAGGTGATAACGAGAGCTGTGTGACTGCAGGAGTTTCTAATGCAGCCTGACAGGGAGGGGGGTGACAGGGGACACTTGTGTTTATTGCAGACACTGAAGTCCTGCTGGGGGCATTGTCAGTGCTAAACCTTCCATACACATCTCCTGCCTTTTGGGCTGCCACTGGAGCCCCAGGCTTTATTTCCCTATCCAGCAGCTCTCCGTGGAGCAGTGAAACCTGACAGTCTTCCAGAGTGATCCTTGAGGGGGAGGCCTCTGGCAAAGCCTCCTCTGGGACTTGCAGGACTGAGGCCCTGTGGTTGTGCTGAGATTTCTCCTGTGAGGGCTGAGGCTTTCCCATGACCTGATTCCACATCCTCCTGTGCTGCAGGGCGGGCAGCACCAAGGTTTTTTTTTTGGGGTGCAGCTGCTCTGGGGAACAACAGGAATCACTGGGATTCAGTTCCAAGCAGGCTTTGATCCCAGTAGCCAGCTGTGAGTTGCTGAATTCCCTTTGTTTTTATTCCCCCAGGTCTGATAACCCTGTGGGGGATCCTGCTCTACCTGCGCTATCGCTGGCGGAAGATGGAGGAGGAGGAGCAGGCCATGTATGAAATGGTGAAGAAGATCATAGGTAGGAGCTGTGGGAGCACAGGGGGGGGCCCTGCCCTGCTCCCTGCAGGGTTGTGCCCTCACTGCTGTGTCCCCTCCCTGTCCCCCAGCTGTTGTCCAGGACCACTACAAGGAATGGGAGCGGAATTTGGAGCGTTACCCCTACGTCGGCATCTTCCACGTGCGGGACAGCCTGATCCCTCCTCAGAGCAGGTGAGCTCCTCTGGCTGCTCAGGAGGGCTGGGAGCAGCAGGGTGGGATCCAGCACAGCTCCCAAATGCATCCCTGGAGCTGCTCTGCAAGGAGGAGGCTGCAGCCTTTGTGTTGGGAGAGGCTTGGACGCAGCTCCGGCTGTGCCTGCACCTGGTGCAGATGAGTGTGGCAGCCCCGGGGCTGGTGCTTGGGGCAGTGCCACGGGTGTGGTGTCACTTGTGCAGTGCCACAGATGTCACTGGTAAGGTGCCACAGGTGTGGTGTCACTTGTGCAGTGCCACAGATGTCACTGGTAAGGTGCCACAGGTGTGGTGTCACTTGTGCAGTGCCACAGATGTCACTGGTGTCTTGTCCTTGTCCTGTCCAGCAGTACCTGGGTTTGGTTTGCTTGGATGTGGAGCATCAGGTGTCCTCTGCTTCATCTGCTGAGTGTCTGGTGCTGTGCCCTTCCCCAGCCATCCTGCCTGGCTCTCCAGACAGTGCTGAGCTCTTCATGAGCTGAACAGGATACTGGGGCTCTTCTGCAGTGATTGTGTGCCTGGAAAGTGGCCAGTTTGAGTTGTGCAGCTGGGAAGGGAACTGGATAGAAATGGTTGGGTTTGGAGCTTTCTCAGGTTGGGTTTGGAGCTTTCTCAGGTTGGGTTTGGTGCTTTCTCAGGTTGGGTTTGGTGCTTTCTCAGGTTGGGTTTGGGGGCTTTGTCAGGTTGGGTTTGGGGCTTTCTCAGGTTGGGTTTGGGGGCTTTGTCAGGTTGGGTTTGGGGGCTTTGTCAGGTTGGGTTTGGGGCTTTGTCAGGTTGGGTTTGGGGATTTCTCAGGTTGGGTTTGGGGCTTTCTCAGACAGGAATTGTGGTATGGAGGTCATTGCTCTGTGGGTGGTGGGGCTGAAGGGCTGGGTCCTGGTGCTTTGCTCCATCTCTGCAGGGATATTTTTCCTGTGTTTTGGTTAAACGGAGCTGCTTTGTGCTCCTGTGAAGTGCTAAACCTCCTCACTCTGTGTCAGACACAGGGCTCCTTCTCCTGCCAGGGGTGGCTGCAGCTCTTTGAGCCATCCCTGGGGGTGAGAGTCTCAGAACTGCTGGATCCACAGCTGAGGTGAACATCAGAGTGTCCCCCTGGCTGAGATCTCTGTGTGCAGGACAGGGGAGGGCAGTTTGCTCGTCGAGTCCCTTGGCAGCACAAATCGAGGCAGAAATTCAGGGCACTGACAGAGCCTCTCATCTCCCCCCCCAAGGCAGGATTTGTGTGGCCATGCCCTGGTCTGAAATCTCTCAACCAGGCTTTGTTTGATGCCTTTTTCTGCCTGCACAAAGGGAGCAGGAGGCAGCCAGATCCACAGGCAGGGAAGCCACAACCAGCTGAGGATTCTCACTGATTCCCTTGCTCTGCTCCTTGCAGGAAGAAGATGAAGCGGGTGTGGGAGAGAGCCGTGGATTTCCTGGCCTCCAACGAGTCCCGGATCCAGACAGAATCCCACAGGGTGGCAGGGGAGGATATGCTGGTGTGGAGGTGGACTCAGCCCTCGTACCTGTCGGACTCGGAGCACTGAGGGGGCAGCAGGAGGAGCAGCCGTGGAGCTGGGTGGGGACAAGGACCCTGTGCAGGGCTCAGGCCCCTCCCTGGTGGTGGAGGGAGGAGCAGGGCCTGGCCCGAGGGTTTGGGGCTTGCACGGCTCTGTTTGCTCTCACTGCTGGAACTCTCCAAACACACACACACACACGTTCAGGGCAATACTGGCTTGGGAAAGAAGATGGGCTCGATTGAAGCTGGAATTGCACCAAAGTGGAGCCTTCCCACAGAGACCTGGCTGCCCGTGGCAAGCGAACAACAACTCACAAAGAAGAACTGCACACTCCTCTGCAGGGCTGGGGGAAAGGACTCTGCCAGAGCCTTGTGGGGGTGCAAAATCCGACCTCAATTCTGCAAAGGCCAGCTGGTGGCAGAGCCCATCAGGGAATGTGCTGAAAGATGACATTTCCCATGGAAACATTAGGGTGGCAGTGCAGGCGTGTCTTTGTTAGCGTTTGTTTTTCTCCGTGCAAGCACAGTGAGGAAGCACTCGGTGCTTCCCAGCGAGGAAAATGTTCTGTGTTGGCTTCATCCATCCAAAATTGGGGGGAGAGAGAGGGGGAATTGGGCCTGGAGAGAGGAGGGGAGCCTGACGTGCCTTGGTGGTTTGGGCTGGGCTGGGGGTGGTGGAGGAGAGTTTGTGACTCTTGTTACACTTTTAAGTGTGCAGTCTCTGTGTGCTTTTATTAATTTTAGTGGGGCTTGGGGAGGGGGGTGGGGTGGAATTTGGGTGGAAAATAAAGGATTTGGGAAGCTTTTAAAAGTGCTTTCCTGTGGCTGCAGCCCAGGACTGCTCCGTGGCTGTGACACAGCAGCTTTGGGAGGGCTCTGAGGGCTCAGGGTTGGTGTTTGAGCTGGGCAGCTGCAGTGTCTGTGGTGGTGTCCCAGCAGGGATGTGCCAGCTCTGGGATTGTTCCTGCAGCCCCTCGGGGCTCCCAGGAGCAGCCTGGGTCCCTCCCAGCCCTGCTGCCTCGTATCTCGTGTCTGTAATCACTTCAGCTTCTGTCTCTGTCCAGCACAGGAATGTTTTGTTTCCCAGGAAATGGCACCAGAGTGTGGCAGCTCGGGCTCAGGGGAGGAGCTGCTGCTCTGCTCTGCTCTGCTCTGCTCTCCCAGGGCTCTGCAGCAGCTCCTGAGGCTGCAGGGCCCAAATCCTTCACTGGCCTGGGCCAGGAGAACCTGCAGAGTGCAGCCAGCAGGGATTTGAGCCCTGCAGCCCCTGGATGTTGCTCTCCTGGGCTGGATGCTGGGATTGCTCCTGTTCTGATGCCACTCCAGGTGTGTTCCTTGTGCCCAGTGCCTGCTCACCTGGCAGAGCCTGCCCCTCTCCCCACGTCAGGAGCTCCCCTGGCACCCCTGGGGCTGCTGGGGACCACGGACACTCCACGTGGCTGGGGCAGAGCTCTCCAGGAGCAAAACCAGGAGATCTTTCCCATTAAATGGGGATGTCCTGCGTGGAGGTGGCTCTGACCCCAAGTTTTTTGGGTGTGGGTGTTTGGGCAGGAGACTCAACAGCTCTTCAAGGCAAGGAGCAGCCCCTTGCACTGTAATAAACAGGGAGTAAAGGCAACCTTGATTCTTCCAAAATGCATCAAGATCATCACTGCTGCCAGAGAAATTCTCTCAAACACCTGTGCCTCTGTTCTTAAACCTTTTTAAACTCTTGGTGGGGTTGGGGTGAGCTTTTTTAACCGTCCAGAAGCGCAGAGTCAGGCATTGCTGTCATCCTTTTGTATTAAACCTGGTTTTTTGTAGAACGATGGCTTGGTGCTGTTTCTATGTTCCATTTAGCTCTGTAAGAAAATCAATATCGAAAATAAATTTATTACCAATCATTCACTACTTTTATTTGTGCTGAGACTGTCCCAGGTGCTTTTTGCTTGGATCAGGTCGAGTTCCAGCTTCTCCCAAGTCCTGGGGTGTGGCAGGAGTGGTTCCACCACTGGGAGAATTCTGTGGAAAGGGGTGACTCAGGTTTGCTTTGATTCATCTCATCCTGTGACAAAGGGGATTTCCAGTGGCACAGGAAGGGGGTGGCTCCGGGGCCAGCAGGAGTTGCTGAGGTTTGGGAACAAAAGGGAATCAGTGCAAGGCCCCACATTCCTGGTGGGATGCTTTACCCAGGGGAGGCTGCTGAGTTAGAGCTGGAATCCCTTCCAGGTTAGGGAATGGTGCAGTTTGGAGCCATTCCCTGGAATCCCTGGCTAGGGAATGGTGCGGTTTGGAGCCATTCCTT
>VZTZ01044145.1:0-26750 GCA_013400955.1 Drymodes brunneopygia
ACCTTACTGTAAGATGTTAAACTGTCATTTCTTATTTTTCTTATACTATGAGGCTTCCTTCCTCCCCTGCCCCCACTTCCAACTTGTGTTTTATACTGTACACTTAGAAGGTGCACTTCCAATGAAGTTTAAGTGCTCCCTTTTTGCTTGCAGACAAATGTAGCACTGGTGGCACCACTGCTGCGTCTGGAGAACAATCACTGCCATATTGAAGAGAGTGAGCATGTACTAAAGAAGGCACACAAATACAGTGAGCTGATAATACTGTATGAGAAAAAAGGTCTGCATGAGAAAGGTAAGCATGAGGTTGGGAGAGGAGGAGGAGTAGAAGCCTGTGTTCTTTGTATTGTGTTTTGACTTCAGTGAGCAGGCAGTATTCTGAAGAGACTGTTTAATTGCTGTCTTGTGATTAAATCTGTCTTTGTTCCTGTTACAATTTGGTCTGTATGTATGTTCAAAACAAACCTTGTTTTTGTCTTCAGTAGCATAACAGGAAAAATGCACTTTTTTGTGGTTCATGTTGGAACTAGCAGTTGCAAAGGAATTAACTTTTGTTTTGAAAGCGTTACAGGTACTGGTGGATCAGTCAAAGAAAGCCAACTCGCCTTTGAAGGGTCATGAGAGGACAGTGCAATATCTGCAGCATTTGGGTGAGTGTGAAGAAGAGCAGTATTTCTGTGAGGTGTTATTCCTGTTTGGCTTAGTGGTTATTCTGTTTGGCAGTATTCTAGAGACTATCAAGCTGAAAAGGTATCCTTGTTATCTTGTTTGGTTTCTTGCATAATGCAACCTTCAAGTATTAGCTCAAGGGTTTCAAGTTTTGTTGAAACTTAAATGTAATATCTTATTGGAAAACATTCGTTACTTCTGATTAAAATATCCTCTGGGAGAAAATGGGCCACAGTAATTTGAATTTTCTTCCAGTGATGATTTATCATTCTGAGTGAAATAGAAACTCTTCTTTAGTCGACTCTTTTCTATTGATTTTTGGGCATTTAGTGAAATATTCTTAGGTAGTTGACAAGTAATTACAAATTTCTCCAGACTTGTAGCTATGGTCTTTTAAGTCATCAAGTTTGTATTACTGATGTGTGTTTGACACTTGCCTTGTGTCAATAGAGTAAGCACTTAATGTTTATTGCAGCAAAGCAAATACTAATCATTAATTTTGTGGTCAGCCATCAAAAATATGCTTTATCAGTGTGCAGGAGAATTACGTATTTGCTAGGGTGGTAGATAGTTTTCTGTATTGCATTATTCTTTTATCTTTTAAAATAGTGTTATGCAGTACTATTATAGCTCATGTTTAAACTAAGGGTTTGTTGCTGAGAAAGTTTGGAAATTTGCTGCCTGTGACCTCTCTGAATGCCCATGTGGATGACTGTCATGTGCTGAGGGAGCCAGTTATTCTCTTTTGTGGTGCAGTGTGATATTGACCTTTTAGTACAGTGATCAATAAGCTTTGGTAGTTATTTAATGAGCTCCTCCTCTCCTCCTGACATTTTCACTGTTTTGAGTAGGTTTTAACTTCATGTTTGATTTGCTTGGGATTTCAATAAAGGCAGCTTGATTAGTGCTTTGGCAGGGAGCTGTTCTAATTAATGTCACAGTTCTTCATAAGAAGTTAGATGGGCTGTTTTACATGAGAACTTACTTCCATGACTTGTCCTGTCCTTTTTAAAAATTTTCTCTGTGAGGCCAGCATGCCCTGTAAATTCAGAAAGTTAATAGAGCTCAGCAAAATTCAGACCCACAAGTTTATTGCCATTTGCCAAGCCACACTTTTGTTTCTGACACTTTGAGATAGGCTCTTCTGGGGACTGTTTCACTTGTTTTACTTCACAGTGCACATCAACTACATTTTTAATTTATTTTTTTAATATTGCTAGTATGGAGATGCTGCTTGTTTTAAATAATGTGTGATGGAGGAAAGCAAACAATGACTGCCTTTTTATAGGGTTGCTGTAAGTTTGTGTTTCTTGTTTAGTTGTGTTGCATTTTTTGGGCAGTGAACACCTCAGTGGTTCTGAGCAGGAGGGTGAGGGGAGAGTCATGTTTTCCTAACATGTTTTATTTGTATTGTGAACCAAATTGTCCAAGCTATAGTGTTCTTTTTAAAGGGGCAAGTCCTACATTTTGCTAAAAGTTGGGAAGCTGTGATGTCATGTAGTTTCTATGCCAGTTTTCAGTGCTATGATGCTTTACTACTTGTTATGAAGTATTTCATTGTTTGCTGAAGAAGTCATTAGACTAACAGGCTGGAAATGGACTGAAGGAAGTTACACAAGTGAAAAGTATACTGCTTCTCTACCCTAATAAAAACAAGTTGAAAGGGAAGACTTCTGAAATGTGATTAAGGCAACCAGTCTTGGTTTTGGGCTCAACTCTTTACATTTGCTGACACTTAATATTTTAGTTCATTTTTGTTTCTGTTTGAAATCATGTTTGTGAAGGAATGAAATTGTGGCTTTAACTTGGAATGAGTGATTTGCTTGACTTGAGTAACAATTGGATTCTTCATGTAAATTGAACTTTGCTGACTCTGAAAGCATCTGCTTGTGTTGTGAGTAGATAGATGTTCAGGATTTTAACATTGAGCACTGTTCCTTTCTGTATTCCAGGCACAGAGAACTTGCACTTGGTGTTTTCCTACTCTGTCTGGGTGCTAAGAGATTTTCCTGAAGATGGACTGAAGGTAAGAGTGGTTGAAAGAGGCACCCTGTCAATTGAGATTCTTAGTGCAGTATATGGAATTGGGATAACTTACTGTAAGAGGCTGATTAATGCTAAATACAATTAAATATATAATTTTTATTTTCTGTGTCTGGTACTGTGCTAATGTTAACAGTAGATAGAGCAGGTCAATCTTTCACTTTTTCTTATGCTTTTCCATTTTTGGAACACCTCATATTGTAATAAATAGCTAGGAACCTTTGATACGACATTTCTTGTTATTGATGTCACATTTTAGCACAAGATCTTAATTAAGTATTTAAATGTCAGATGTTGATTTGCTTATAAAAATGACTCCCTGTGTTTGGGAGATGCTGGGCTCTGTAAGAGAAGAGTGTTCACTAGGATAGAAGTGGGGATGTTTGTTAAGGTTTTCAGATGTGAGATAACTTCTCAGTGTCTGAATAAGCTGCTCAGATTTTTTTTAAGTACTTATTGTGCCTACTCTTTGAACATATGATGATAAAGTTTTGTTTAACAGATATTTACAGAAGACCTCCCTGAAGTGGAAGCTTTGCCACGAGACAAAGTGCTCGGTTTCTTGATTGAAAATTTTAAAAGCTTGACTATTCCTTACCTGGTAAGAACCCAGTCTCTACCAGTGCATTTTACATTCAGTACAAAATGTTACATGTAAGATTTTACAGGAGTTCTCCAGGAGTTGGAGCCTGATGCTGTCTCAGGGAGGGCTAGCTGTGCCCTAAGTTGTGCAAAGAAAACGTAATTAAAATAAATGAAGTCCTGAAGTCAAGCTCGGTAAAGGCAGGCATGGAAGTGTTGCTTGCTTATAATGAATTACTTCCCAGAGGAAGTGTCTGCAGCTGAGCATTACATGTATTTACAGGAACACATCATTCATGTCTGGGAAGAAACCGGTGCGGACTTTCACAATTGCCTGATCCAGCTGTACTGTGAGAAAGTGCAGGGCTTAATGAAAGAATATCTCAGTTCTTTCCCTGCAGGTATGTTTAACCTTTTCTGGTGGGAGGACCAGGGGGATGGACAGCACAGCGAAGCCTTCATATTCCATATTGCTGTAATCCTTCCCTGTTGATATCCAGCATAAGATACCTAAGTGATGGAGGGAACTGGAAAACAGAAGTTGTGGGTTTGTAGGGCAGTCTAGTTTATTGCCTCTCAAGAAATCTTAAGGGATCAAGCAACACTTCATAATTAATTGGAATGGCAGCTACTGCTCCCTGACTTCTGCATGTTAAGGGTAGGGAAGGGTTTTGAATAACTTGAATATTGCTTTAACCAGCCATGTGATGTGTTTTTAGGAGCTGAAGTGAATTTGGCAGGTGTGTGTCAGTCCCAACCCATGTAACTATCACCAGATAGAACTAGATAGAACTATCAGGTTCTATCACCAGTTAGTTCCTCTTCATAATGATTTGTTCATCTTCTTCTGTGTACTAGTGCAGTGAAACAGTTGTAATAATTCAGCTTATGTTGTTTTCTTTCATATAGATAGAGCTCCAGTGCCTGCTGGGGAGGAAGGAGGAGACTTGGGGGATTACCGGAAAAAGCTGCTTCTTTTTCTGGAGAAGTCTAGCTGGTATGAACCCAATCGACTTATTAGTGACTTCCCCTTTGATGGTGAGTTCTATTTCCATAGCTTAACTAAACCCTAGCTTATTGCATTGTACAGCAAAAGTTCCTCACTTATCATAGAGTCATGGTAACTAGAAATAGAGAAGATGACTCTATCTGTAGTTGCAAGCCACTGGTGTGTATACTGTGTTGTTGCTGGCAAAGTTGGGTTTGTCAGTTTCTGCAGGATTCTTGTAACTGTTGACCTAAGTCCTTGTGGCATCTCCCAGCTCTTAAGCCTAACTTGATGAGCCTGAATTGCTCAGTAGATCTGAAGGTTGTTGTTTCTTAAGGTTACTTAAGAATTCATAAAAGGTTTCTGAGACTAGTGTGAAATGTAGACTTAGGGTGTCAGTGTAACTCAAACTGTAGCCTGAGTGCAGATTAATAATTCTTTCTGTTAGTCTGTACACTGATTTTGTCATTTCTGTGTAGCTATTGATTTAATCCTTCATGCTATCACTAGGTCTCTTAGAAGAACGTGCTCTGCTCTTGGGTCGAATGGGGAAGCACGAGCAAGCTCTTTTTATTTATGTTCATATTTTGAAAGATACCAACATGGCTGAAAAGTAAGGACTTTTTTTATTTTAGTTTTTTTGCAAGACTTAGCTTGCTTACTGCCATATGGATAGGATGTGTACTGAAATGTTGCTATATGTGGAGCATGAACACTGTAAGTCTTCAGAATCTTCTAGGTTTTCACGTTTTTCTTTACTTTTACGCTCTTTTGGGTATCCGTTTATTACAGATGATACTGCTGTCCCTTGGGGTTTGCCTTCTCGTGCTCTTCTGTCATTGTGCTTTACAGCAATATGACCATCATCTTACTACTTCCCACCTGTTCTCAGTCTGTGATCTTGTGTGGTTTTTTGCTTCCTTTCTGTTTGGAGAGACGTTCACTAGCCCACATTAAAAAGAATCCTCTTCAGTAAAGATACAGCATTTTTCTATGTGTTTTGTGCTAGGGAACCTCCTGAGTAAATCAGAAGTACTCAGGTAAAAACAGAATTACCTAACACTTGCAGGTATATCTGAACACTGGGGCCTGTTCAACACAGTTGCTTTTAAAGCTATTTTCAGCAAATGCTTGTCAGAGGGCATTCATCCCTGGTGTGCAGTGTACACTAATGAACAGCTTCTCTTTTTATTTCAGATACACTAATTAGATAAATCTACACATAGGTTTTTATGCTGTGATACGTTGATTGGAGAGATCTTTCTCCCCCTTTTTCTTACACAGCTGAATTAAATTTGGCTTCTGCATTTAAGGCTTTTTAAGTTGATTGAAAGTGGGAGACTTGCACAAAACTTTGCTTCTCTCAGCATTGTGATGCAAAGTAAATGGTGTAATTCTGCTGTGCAGTTTGATGAATTGATCCAAATCAGATGTACAGTCACCAGACTTGAATGTCTTTGGTAGTCAGAGCATTTAAATGTTAATTTCTGTAAACTGATTCTCTGGGTTCTCTTACTGTTTCTGTATTTGACTTGATTCTTCTCTCTTGATTCTTCTAGCTACTGCCATAAACATTATGACAGAAACAAAGATGGCAACAAAGATGTAAGTAGCTTCTTGTTCAGTAAGGAAGTAGAAGGCTGTTCATACCTTGTTCAAGACTTGAAAATTCTTGTTTCATATTGACTTTATCAGGGTTTGTTTAGTGTACAGGAACCTTTGTATAATCTCCTGAAATTTAGGAATTACTAGAGGATTGTGGGGTGTTTTTTGTTGGGAATATTACTGTATCACTGGATTTGAGCCTATTTTAAGAGCTGTTTAAGTGAGCAGTTCAGAATTTTGGATGGCATGGGTACAACTTAGTGCCCTTGCTGTGTTCTACCAGCACTGTCAGCTGTGCATATGTGCAGTGGTTTCAGAGCTTTCCTTCTTTGTGCTGCAGGTTTATCTGTCCCTGCTCCGCATGTATCTCTCCCCACCCAGTGTTCATTGCCTGGGACCCATCAAGATGGAAGTGCTGGAACCTCAAGCCAATTTGCAGGCTGCTCTGCAAGTTTTGGAACTGCACCATAGCAAACTGGATACCACTAAGGTAAGTCAGACCTGTAAGTGTACTCAGTTTGTGCTGTTGGCAGGAGATTACAGAAGGTACTGGAGTAGGCAAGTGAATGGATTGTGTCAATCTAAGTGTGTCAATTTCTATTCTATTTTGGTCTCTATTCCACTTCATTCCAGGCAATAAACCTACTCCCAGCAAATACACAGATTAGTGAGATTCGCATCTTCTTAGAGAAAGTTCTTGAAGAAAATGCCCAGAAGAAAAGATTTAATCAAGTGCTCAAGAATCTTCTCCATGCAGAGTTTCTGAGGGTAAGCATCTAACACCTGTTATTTATTGGAATAGTGCTTTAAAATACAGTCACTATTTAAATTTACTGTTCCTTATAGGGGATGTGTGTCCTCTAGATGGTGCTGTAATGCACCTGAAATTAAATGGGAACCATGTAGATTGAACATCTTTTTTGCGGGAGATGGTGTGGACATCCATTTTAGATTGAATGAGGTGTTTGTCTTTGCTCACTGAAAATTAAATGTTGTGATGGTTTGCAGCTTCATCAGACCACAGTGTGGCATTCCTTTTTGAGCAGCTTGGGTTTTCTATCCTTCTTTAGGTCCAGGAGGAGCAGATCTTACATCAGCAAGTAAAGTGTATTATTACAGAGGAGAAAGTGTGCACTGTTTGTAAAAAGAAGATAGGTAACAGGTGAGAGAGCTGGGTAAACTAAATCAAATACTAATCTGATGTACTTAAACTAAGATTTTTGGAAAACTGAATATGTATATAGCCAGAGAGAAGAGCAATAGGAGAGAGCCATTTGAAGAGTGTTTGAATTAAAAATTGCATCAATCAGATGGTTAGGAATGCCTCAAAGCTTTGGTCAGTGATTTTTCTGCAAGAGTTTAGTCCTCATTTCAACAAAGGATTATAAAATCCCTTTGAAACTCCCAATAGTTCTTACTTCACAACTCCAGAAGGCATAAAATCACTGCTCGTACTGCGTTTTGGAAACTTTGTAAGAACACTGACTTTCTAAGAACCTGCTTCTTAACTAGAATTAAGAAGGATGATATAAAGAATTTTAAACTAAGATACATGTGTAGTTTTCTATCTCTGATGGCTTTATGGCTCCCTGACTGATATATGTTTTGTAGCCTACATGCGATAGGATGTTTAAAAGTAGAATTTTTGCTGATTTGGATACCAGTGACCCTGAGATGAGCTCAGTCGATTAGAGCATGGTGCTGGTAACACCAGGACTGTGGGTTCAGTCCTTCTACTGGCCATTTACTTAAGAGTTGTACTCTTATCCTTGTGGGTCCTTTCCAACTCAGAATATTCTGTGAATCTGTGACCCATTTTCTTCTACCATTCCTAGTAGGTAATTTTGGGTTAATATAAAATGCAAATTTTATTTGCATTTGGTTTTTTCATCTTTCAACTGAAAGGGAAATGCTACATAACTAAGTCATTATTTTCTTGTTGATATGAGCTCTTCTGAGATATCAGTAGCATTAACAATGATAGGGAAAGGTTCTTTTCCCAAAACATTTTAATAAACATCAGTCTAAATATTGCTACACATATTAAATTTTTTGCTCTTAACATGCAGCATGTAGCATCAGAAGTGAAATTTGTATATGCAATATTGTTTTGGTTGTCTAAAATTTTTCTAATGCTGTTGTGTTCAAGATTTTGAAGGGCAAGCATGTCCCCCAGTCCTTAACTTGTTACCCGTAACTTCCAAGTAAAGTGTGTCTACAGAAATGAAAATAGATTTTAAAAACTTCCAAACAAACCTCTTACAAAATCCATAGAATTCTTTTGTCTGTTTTTGCTCAATATATTCAGGCTGTAGTTTTAAAAAGCATCACTATCGTGTGTCTCTCTCTGATTCTTCCCAACTTGGATGCTCTTGTTTGAAAATGGAAAACTGTTTGTCTTGACAGCTGATGTTTGTGTTTTGTTCTCTTTACAGTGCATTTGCTCGATACCCCAATGCAATAGTTGTGCATTATTTCTGCTCCAAAGAAGTCAACACACTGGACACCTGACCTTTTCATGGTCAATAATCCCAACATTCATATGAAACTCAGTACTGATGACTAAAGAAGTTGATGTGTCTGAGATTTTTGAGGCTTGTTGCTAGGTTCTCTTACACTGGGTAGAAGTCATTTGTATCTGTGGACTGACTGTACCTACCTGGCAATATTGATTTACTAGAAAATGACTTTAACCATGTTGTTACAGTGCTGGCAACTACACTGAACCTCTCAGTCCTCAGATGAAGAATAGAAACTGATTTTTGTAGTGAGTTTTGTAATACACTCCAGCCTTGCAAATGAACTGTTAGACAACTGTTGGACATTCACCACAAATTAAGTTTTACAGTAAAATATACTTTCTTAGGGTGGCAATTGTTGTGATTTGGCCTTGTATGTAAATATTTATTCAAAAAAAGAAAAAGAAAATTCCCTGAAAGTCTTTGCAGCCATATCAGCATTGCATGGAGATCACCAGGTGTTTGTTATAGAGGAGGCTTCTGTGTCTGTTTCTAGACATGGGAAGTGTAACTTTTATCTCAATGACAGAAATGTTGAAGTGCTGGCCAAAGGGACTCTATTGATATTCAGTGTTTTTGCCTGACCTTCTGATAAGTTGTTTCACAGGAGATAGTCAGACAAATGGTAGATACCACTAAAACTTCTTTTTTCATGTTTTAGTTTAAGAGCTATACATTGAATTATCTTGTGTGTTGTTTGCACTATGTTCACTCTTAGCGTGAGTGGAAGCTCAGAGACTCTTTGAAGAAGTTCACATCTGCACTCACAGCAAAAAGCAAAGAGCACCTTGTAAAGCAGTTTCTGGAAGGAGTGAACTCTAGTTACTGCTTGAGCTTCTGGACTATGCTTGAGACTTTTGTATAGAAATTCTTCAGTCTCTGGTTCACTTTCCAACATTGAATGAAAATCCAGACTGTTTGAACGTCTATGTATTTTAAATGCTCTAGTACTGCATTCTGCTCAGGCTGGTACTGTTCTTGAACTACTCTTGGGCCAGAAGTCTTAACACAAGAACTAGATTGTACCATACTCGCTGTAGACTGTAGTATTTTTGTCTAACTTATTTTTTCAGACACATTAATCAGTAGCAGATTGATACAAGGGATAAGATGTTTGTTGCAGAACGAATCTGTGGAGTGGTAATGAAAAGGCAGCAGTAGCAAATAACCCAACAGAGTTGGCTGTCTGACTCCCAACATCCTGGTCTAGCAATACTTATAAATAAGTTATTACTAAGTAGAATGGAGCATGACATGTAACTACCAGATACCACATCCTAATGAACAAGCTGATGAATAAATCTTGTCTGCCTAGGGTGTAGTTGAATCTCTTAAAATCATGGGTTTACTTAAATCATGTGAATGTTTTTTAGGAACAGATCTGCTGTAGGCTGACATGAGTCCTAATTCACTTTCATATGCCAGTGTTAATAGTTTCCCTTGATAACTGTTTTTTCCTTTTTCATGTGTGTTTGTATTTATTGTTCATGTGTTCTCCTGAATTTCTTGGTCCAGTGTTTTGCTACTTCTGATTTGGATATCTTGGGCAGTATTGCTACTGGTGTCTTTCTGCAAAGGCTGGATAGAGGGAATCTGTGGTGTTAATGTTTTTAAACTTGTATTTCTTCTATTTGAAGAAGAGAGCGTAAAAGAACTTAAACTAGATTTGCACATTCTGTATAGATCTTTGTATACTTGTTCAGGTATGGAGGGAAAATGGTTTGGGAGAGTTGTGTTTACAGGTCCTAGAGAATGAAGAGAGGGTATTTAAGAAGACCCTGCATTCTTTGTATACAGATGCAACAATACTACTCCCATTTTTACCTATCTTATGTTTAGTAGTGCTAGTATGATTTTTATTTCCCTTCATTATCTGTTACCAGTATCTTCATTCTGCTCTTACTTACAAGACTAAAGTTGTGCCTCTGTTCATCTCCACTGCATACCTTTTACAGATATGTGGTTTGTGCTGTACTTTTTTTGTTGGTTTATATTATGTACTTTGGGTTTACTAATCATACAGCAGGTTTATCTAAAGCAATAGGTTGTAATAAATATTGTGAACCAGTGTGTGTTTCAGTCATTGTGCAGTTAAGCTTCTCTGGGCTGATCAAAGTCCTACTGAAATTACTTTTATATTTTCTCTTTGAATAATGTTCTTGCAAGTCTTACACCATTATACCATTCAATATGTACTTACTAGAGAACACTAAAATTACTGACTTTTTTTTGTGTGATGATATGCTATTTTGTGCTGGGGAGGGATGTTGAGCTCTGTGTGACCAAATCAGGAAATGTTTAGATTCACAGGTTTGCAGTTGCTTAGAATGTAGGTCATAGAGTAATCTGGTGTTGGAAGTAGAATACAGACCCTCATTTTTCCCATTCTATAGCCATGGGAAGCACCAGCACAGAAGAAATCTTTTGTCTGCATGTTCACAGAATCACAGAATGGGTCAGGCTGGGAGGAACCACAGTGGGTCATTCAGTGCAAGCTCCCTGCTCCAGCAGGGTGTCCCCCAACCTGTGCTGGTGCCTGGGGTTATTATTCCCCAGGTGTAGGATTCTGCACTGCCTTTGCTGAACTTCAGACAGTTCTTCTCTNTCTCAAAAAGTTTGTCTCTGCCCATCTCTCCAGGCTGTTGAGGTCCTTTTGGAGGGCTGCACAGCACTCTAGGGTATCAGCTACTCCTCCTAGCTTTGTGTCATCAGCAATCTTGCTGAGGAGGCATCTGTTCCTTCATCCAAGTCACTGATGAACAAATTGAACAACTAAGTATATTGGTGTTTCTGGAGAAAACTAAAAAACAATCCCCAACAAACCCAAATCAAATCCTATCCTTGATTGCACCCTTTCAAATTTTTGTCTCTCCTAGTTATATACTGCAGCTCAGCTGTTCTCTTAGTACTGCTAATGGGACTAAAAGGGGGTCCCATGTGATATCTACACACATTTTAAAAAATATTATTATAGTTGGTGATGATGTCATTTAATGCTTTCTGATAAAAAGAAACCCCAAAAACTGCAATGCAGATATACATCTACCTTTACCCCTATGGGCATGCTAATCCAAGCAGAAGTAAAATTACCAGGTGGGGGGCTTTCTTTGCCTCATCTTTTGATGCCATTTTGCTTGCTTATTTTCTTAATCTGCTGGGAAATAACAAAACCAAGTAGTTTCTCTTTGGATATTAAGTTTGCTGACAACAGTGTCTGTAGATGGCTAAAACTGCACACAAACACTGCTAATGAGTGATCTGTTTTTGGCTATGAAGCAATTCTTACACGTATGTTCTAAAGAACTTTAAGTTTTTCTTGAGAAATTCAAGAGAAATTCTGTAAATGAGATCCCTGTGCTAAGTAAGATTTCACTGGAAGAGAAGAGAGCATCAGAAGGCAGGTAAGCCTAATTTATGTGTAAGGTAAAATAGAGGGTTTATACACTGTCTGTATTAAACTAGAATAAATGTGATTTCTCCATGCTATTGTACTATGAGGCCACCCCGATTTTCCTGTAATTTATATTCAGACTATATTAGAGTTCATGTGAAAAAAAAAATCACATGGTTCTACAATCTTTTTGAAGTTAAATGGAACCTAATATGATAGTCATAGAATGGTTTGGGTTGAAAGGAACCCTTAAAGATATTCTAGATTCAACCCTCCTGCCAGGGACAGGGATGTCACCCACTAGATGAGGTTCTCAGGGCTCCAGCCTGGCATTGAACACTTCTAGGAATGGGTCATCCACAGCTGTTCTAGGCAGCCTGTTCTGGTGTCTCACCATCCTCTAACTAAAGAATTTTTTCCTAACATCTAATCTAAGTCTACCCTCTTTAAAACCGTTCCCCCTTGTCCTTCACTATCTGCTAGTATAAAAGTCCCTCTCCCTCTTTAAAAGCCTACTTTAAACACTGGAAGGCTGCTGTGAGGTCTCCCTGGAGCCTTTTCTCTTACCCAGTCGGAGCAGCCCTAGCTCTCAGCTTTTCTTCACAGGTCTGGTGCTGCAGTCCTTCACTGTCGGTGCACTGGTGAGTAGAAAAGTAAAGAAATGACTTTTTCAGCCCAGTACCATTTAGTAGGACTTGAGAGATTTACAGCAGTTGCTGGCTGTTTCACAATGGCATTATGTTGGCTTTTTGCCTGTGTTGACTCTTCGTTCTGTGAATTCACCACCTAGTGCTGACTTGTTTGTGTTTGAAATGTCAATGCTTGTGCTTTTACTAATTTTCTTAAATTCTAGTCTGGTGACTGACACTAATGACAGGAAATAATTAACAAATGGGACCTTGCTGAGAATGTGTCACAATCTCGTGTTTGCATGGAGCTAATGACATGCTGCATTTCTGGCTTTCATACATTTTCTGCCACTTTAACTGATGTGACACTGAAGTTTGGCACTTGGTCTGCAATTCCAGTTTATAAATTTCAGCTCTTTGATAGAAAGCTCCAGCAAGACAGCTGTCAGCAGCTGCTAATAAGCTAATCACTTTTAGTAAACTATTTCCTTCACTACTTAATTATTTTTGAAGGTATGATAAATCTGTCCCATCTCTTGTAAAGTTTTTTGAGAACCTTTGGTGGAAGAATTAAGACTGTCCTACATGGGAATGAGGAAAAAGGGGGAGACTTTTGCAGGCTGCTCAAAGAGGGGAGAGGTGGTGGGGAATTGATATTTTCTGAGGTATCTTATAGCAGACCAAACTGTGGTGTCTCTGCTCTGGCCTCCCTGAAACTACTCTGAACAGCCACAGTCAGTGACAAATTTTGCTTTACTTCAGGCTTTTAAGATGGGAAATTTTTTCTACTTAAAAATACTGGTAGCTTGTGCTGAAGCTCTGAAAGAGAAGTAAAAATGGCCATAGTTGTACATCAGGTTGCTGGAGCTCTCAAAGAAAATCTGCACTGGGGATTTTGATGTCACAGCTGGGTCACAAAGTGGTGCTTCCTCCTGCCCAGGGCTTCCCTGTTTGGTGCCGCTTTGTTGCCCTTATCTTGCAGCAATATTGGAAAAACCTGCCAGCGGAGTTTGGAGCCGGCTTGTTTGGCAAGTGGGGGCCACACCTCCACTTCTCCCAGCTGGAGCACAGCCCAGTCCTGTGCTCGAGCCCGCAGCAAAGGGCGCTTTGCAGCCAGGCGTGCGGGGACTCCCCGTGTTCTCTGGTTTCCCTGTCAGAGTTTCTGCAGAGACAGCAGCACGCTTTCCCCATGTTCCATGAGGTGCTGCGGGGCCCATTCCCACCCAGGATGCTGCCCTTGCTGGCAGCGGTGCTTTTCCAAAGGAAGGAGACTGGGTTCCATTGCTGGCGGGTAAGGCAAATCATGGAGCTGTCTCTGGGATGTGACATTCCTCAGCTGGTGTGCTCGGGAGCGAGTGACTTCCTGCTGCTGCACCTGTGGAAAAGCAGTTCTGCACTTGCGCAGGAATTAAAAAGTTTATTGAAATCCAAACTTTCCCGTAATGTTAATGCTAATGAAGATTTCAGACTTTTATTAAATTTAGGGTGTGCCTGAGGAAATCTAGAGCAGGTCTGTGTTTCTTTAGGTTTTGGGGAGTAGAACTAAACTGATGCCAAGTACTTTTTTTGGGGGACAGTCCAGAATACTGCACTTTTCATCAGTAGAGACAAAATCATGCTTATGTGTTTTCTTGCAAAATACCTTTGACTGCCGTTGCCTTCTTTTCTGCTTTCTGTTTTATCCTACAGGAATTAATGATCTCAAGTAGACAAAGACTAATGATGGCTTCAGCTCCCGTTCATAATGCAGTGCAACCACAACAGATAAAGTGGTTTTGACGTGTTTTCCTTTAACTGGAGTGAAATGATTTAATTAATTTAATTAATTGTATAAGATGGTCAGACCAATAACCTCAATTTTGAATGAAGCTAAATGTTCGTAAAGGAGCCTTAGACCTGAGATTTGATCTATGGGCTGATCACCCTTGTTGAGTCCTATCACACCAACCCCTCAGTATATAACTTAAATTGAGGTGGCCATTGGTTGTCACAAGACAACTTGCTGCTTGTGTAGCTTTCTGCACTTCTGCTTGCTGTGTAATAAAAATAATCCTGTTGACTTTTTAATATTATTGTTTAGTACTTGGGAGATCAGATCAGAAGAGGCTCATGTTAGCCTCCATTAACCTGTAAACCACTGAATATATTTTCCCTCAGGTGCTTGCTATTTAAATAAAAAATAACATAACGAAATTTCACTGGCTGTAGGGAGAGATTTTTGTATTGACTAATTGATGGCAATTGAACAAGGGGTGGCACGGCAGGTCACCATTTTGGCTTTGTAGGTGAATTTAACATGATCAGACCTCTTTGATTTTCCAGAGTTTAGCCTTAGCAATAAACTGAGAGTGAACCTGGTGTTTGCCCCTGCTGTTGTGTTACTGAGCTGCTGGCACTGCTCATTTCCTGGCTAGCTGAAAATCCTGCCTGCCAGAAGACCATGGTTGGGCTGGCTCTGTAGGTTTCCTTCCACTGCTGAGGGAGGAGGGACAGTGCAAGGGGTGCCCAGGAAAAGCCAGGGGCTTGCTTTGGGGTTTGAAAGCAAGCTTGTGGCACTTCGGCCTCAAGGAAGGGAATGATGGGCAGCAGTGTTTCTTTGGGAGCAGGAACAAGATGGGGAGAAAGTAAACCAAACATTTCTTTGAGCTACCTGATTTTCTCAGTGGCTGTGAACACAAAATATATCCTAGAAGTTATGTTTCTATTTGCTATGACAGCAGTTTTGTAATGAATCTGGCAGGCTTTTGGTGAGTCCTCTGCATGCACTGAGGGCTGTGGAGTAGATCCCAGCACTTACATCCCACTGTATAAAGGCAGGTATCCTGGACTATGGGAAAGTAAAGACTACTGGGTCCTGTAGCTGGGATGACTTGTTTGTAGTTGCTTCCTGTTGCATCAGATCTTCAGTTTGGATGAAAGGTACAGACGGTTGTTTGCAAAGTTAGGTAGGTGAAAATTCAGCCTTGTACCCTCATTTTAGGATTTAAAGGGGGCTTTTCTTTTTTTGGTTCAGATGCACTCCTGAGCTCTGGAAAAGCAGGGGAACTGAAAAATCATTAAAATGCAAAGCAGAAGTTATCTGCTTGCATCAGTCACATACATTGTTATGCTGTCTACAGGCAGAGCTGTCATCAGTATTTGTTGCCCATTTCCCATACAGATTTCTTGCCTGCCTTTTCCCTGATCATTCAGATAGAGCATATCTGATACTCCCGTGCTTCATTACTTTGCAAGCTCACCTGGCAACATGCCATGACCTTGCTGTGCCTTTGCTTAAAGATAAGTGCAAAAGGCTCTGGCATTAACTGATCACACAGGCTTGGGAGCCAGTGCAATTTCTGTTGAGTTATATGCCCTTAAATTATGGTCTGGGTGTGGAAAAAGTATCCTAATCTGTGCAATGACTGCCTGCAAATCAGTGGTGTTAGAGACTTTGGAAAGGACTTTCTTCTGTGCGTGTAAGTAAATTTTTAACAGATGGTGTGCAGTAAAAGCAGGATAGGCTGTCTTCAGGGTGCTCTGTGCTTCCTCTGCTGATGGTGTCTGATTTCCAGGTGATAACCAGGCTATGTGAGTGAAGACTGCTTTCACAGCCATGGGGGTGTGATTATGTAGCTTCATGTCTCAACAAATTGGAAAGTTGGAGTATTTTTAGGAAGTTGGTGAGAAAAACATATGCAGTCTTGAATTTTTCTCTGTAATCCATTCCCCAACTTGATGAGGTAGAAAGGTAGTCAGCCTTTGCTGAGAAACTAGTGTCAGGGACTGAATAAAAGAAAGGTGATTAGGAAAGGTTTAAAGAGGAACAAAACTAGCATCTGAAGGGTGGGAACTCATGGTGAAATTAAATGTGAAGGCCTGTCTTGTTCACAGAAACAGATAAAGAAGTGAGTATCTTCAACATGTAAATTCTGCAAATAAGTGTCCTTTTAGATTAGTAATAGTATAACTGGAGTTTATTTGCACAAATTTAATTTAGTACCTGCATGTGAGGTATCTTGGGTGACTCAGGAAGTTTTTGCTCTTTGGTTTTTGGTCAGGATGGATGGTGCTTGCTTAATCAAAAATGTTCAGTATACTATATATGCCTTGGTTTTATTGTGTTGTTCAAACCCTGTTTTGCAATAGCTGGCGAGTATCTCCAAGAGATGAAAAATAAGGAAAACTCACCAAGCATGTGACTGCTTAATGAACGGAGTGTAATTCCATTTATCAGATAAGGAACATTCAAGAGGAGTTCAGTTCAGGATTCACTGGTTTCTGTGAGATCCCAATTAGTGATATGTAGGCCCTACATTTTTATATAATATTTCAAGAATCATAGAATTAAAGAATGGTTTGCATTGGAAGGGACGTTAAAGGTCAGCTGGTTCCAACCCCTGTCATGGGCAGGGACACCTTTCACTAGACCAGGTTTCTCAAAGCTCCATCCTGCCTGGCCTTGAACACTTCCAGGGATGGGGCATTCACAGCTTCTCTGGGCAACCTCTCCCAGTGCCTCATTTGTCAATCTGCAATTGTATTTTGTTGTAAGTGAATACTTAGCATACCTAAAATTAAACCCTTGTCTCAAGCCAACCATGTTGAAAATGATGAACACAAAGTAATGACCATTTGTGAAGAGCATTTTGAAAATGTGATTTAAGACTAGGAAAAGTTCTTAGCTGGCCAGGATTGTGTCATAACTGATGAAAATGAGGCAGAATCCCATTCTGTTCCTGAGCTTTACACAATTACTTCTGTGCAGTCTCTGTACTAAATCAGCTCAAGCTGTTCTCTCTAGCCCCCTGCACTCCCCCCACTTCACCTTCATGATATTCTAGGATCTAGTCAGACTTTTTTTTTTCCACTTCACATCCTGGCATTTAGATATTAATATTACTTTCCAAAAATAGCCTTCCAGAAGCTTTCAAGAGTAGGGATTACATTTTTATCTATGCTGGTAAAGTGATATGTGTATTTAGAGTGCTGACAACAGTAACAGTCCAGAATGAAAATGAATTTAAGTTTTGTCTTTTCATACTCAAACTGCCATGAAGTGTTTTGGCAAGAAAGTGTTTTGTTCTTCTTTTTCTCATTGTAAACAACGTATGCCATCTATGTCTTTAGACCTTGCTGTTGAGATTCTTGCCATGTCTGCTTTTACTCAAGCATTCATGTGCCCTTGTCAGGTACTCTTAAACCGACTGATGTGAATGTAAGTGTTTGAGCAGCTTTAGCATCTGTTTATCTCTCAGCAAGAATGTACTAACAAAGCAATTAAAAACTGATCTATAATTAGAGGAATCCCTAAATAAGGGACTTACTTTCTGAAGTCTGTGAGGAGTTACCCTAAGACATCACTCATTGCATTGCCAAAAGGGAGCTGAGTTTCCTTCTAGGCTCCTTTAATCGTCCTCCAGGACACTGAAAGTGCCATGTGTGTTCCCAAACTGACTCATTAAAGGCTTACTTTGGGCTGGCTGCTTCTGATCCATTTCTCTGGTCTAATACTGGTGTGGTTACAGAACAGGCACTGCAATTGAGCTAAATGCTGAGCTTGTTTCTCTCTTTTCAGTGGGAAAAGCACCCTTACTACAACCTAACAATAAAGGTCCTCCGAGCCAGAAACATCAAGGGTACAGATCTGTGTATTTACTCAAGGCATTATGAAAACCTGTTGGTTCCTTGGTGAATACCTCTAGCACAGAGAGCATTGTTAAGGGAGCCTCTTACCTACACATGTTGCATTGCCTTTCTGTCTCAACAAAGCTTCTCATGTAAAGCATTATATATATATTAGGCATATTACATCTATTTAAAAAGCTTTATGTGAGGCCAACCTGCATATTAAGCAGCTGCAGCTGTTCTTACTTTGCAGAATAAGATCAAGTAAGTCCTGGTAATGTTTTGCTTCCCTGCTCCTTTACCTGTTCTACTGTGGCCCATTTTGTATTCCTTTCTCTGGATTCAGCCTTCTGGTTATGGCAAGTTTCACCCTTGCTCCTGTTGAACAGTCTTCCTGAACCTGGAAGTAAAAATCTTTAATTCTAGCTTTAAAATGTTTATTTTCTCAGTTGTAGTAGTGCTTATTTCATGTAGCTGCTATTTGTTTGTAATTGCAGACTTTAAAGGAAGTAGGTGGTTGAATGATTCCAAGATAAACTGCCTTTTATCTGGTCCTGGTTTTGATAGCATGATTTATATTCCCTTCCATTTACACACCTGTGTAAAGATCTCAGGGCTGTTTGGGGCATTTGGATCTTTAAAACTAATTTATATTAAATTACTTCAGATTAAATCGAGTAAGGTAGTCTGCCTTAGGTTTATATCTGGTGTCCAACACTGAACTACATGGAATGCCAAATAGCTGTTCAGGNGGGGCCCTAAAAGGAAGGAGGAAGGACTCTGAGACAATAATTTATTTTCAGGAAATGAAAACAGGCAGCCCAGTGCCTGGGCAGGCTGAACAAGGGTAGAGCAGTGGTGAATGTTGTCTCCTTGGGCTTCAGTAGGCTTAGGCTCTTTCAGTGGTGCCCAGTGACAGGACAAGAGGCAATAGGCCTGGTATCAGCAGTAATCTTTTTTTAAAGCTGATCTTCATAATTTTATATAGTAGCTTTTTTAGTAAGGGCTTTATGATTTGGATGAACCAGAAAAAAGAAATATAGGCACCTAATATTCAATTTCCTTCTGTTTAAAGACATTTACTTCATTATAGGCTTTTGCTTTCGAAGTCCAGCCTCAAAATTGCACTTTTCTATGAAACAGTGAGATCTGGAAAATGAGGAGCTCGTGGGAAAGAGTATGTTTGGATAAACCTTTTCTGGCACCTGTCTCTCTCTGCTCTAGTGTCCAAGGCAGACTGCTATGTGGAACTAAAGCTGCCCACTGCATCTCCCAGAGTCTCCAGAACTCAGGTTGTTGACAACTCTGAGAACCCAGAATGGAATCAAACTTTCCAGTATCGGATCCACAGTGTTGTCAAGGTAAGGACACTTTGTGGAGTGGGTTGGACTACTTCTATTTTTGTACTGGCTTGCTTTTGATACTTCATTCAAAACCAAGAGTTCTTTATTACCCTCAAAACTAGTGTTGCTTGTAAGGTGTCAGTTGTCTCCAGTGGTACAAAAAGCTGTGCTATGCATGTCCAGTGATACAAACTCCTGTGGTTAACTGCACTCTCATGTAAATTGCAGCTAGAATTTTCCATAAACATCCTTGTGGTGCAACTCAGGAAAGGGAAGTTACGGCACTAGCTGATGGAGTTCAAGGGAATTCCTTGATTAAGCAAGTTTCTATTTGATGTTTGCTTCTTCTTTCATAGGAATTAAATTTCTATTCACTGCTACCTAGTTCATTCAGTCAAGTTTTCCCATCAGTTCCTATGATTGAGAGAACCAAATTCTAACTCTTAGATAGAGACTGTAAATCTACTATCTTTGTAGGACCTAATACAGTATTTAGCAAAGTCCTCAGATTGTCAGCATTTATCCTCAAAGTAGATTGGTCCCTGTAACATCCTGGTCTGACCCATCCTGAAAGAGTGGAAATTGCTGTTACTTCCTTGGGCAAATCTGTGCCTGGAGCTGGTGGAGAGTATTGCCACGTGTTCAGCTGGGGCCTCCCTATATTTGGGAAGCTGAGAAGATACTTTAACTAAATGGTGTCAACTAAGAACATTTTTTTGCTTAACTGTGCTGTAAGCCCTGCTCAAAATGCTGAGTTTTCCTTAGGATTGGGAAAGGGAAAGGGTATTGATTAACGCACAGAGTGTTTATTGTATACAGCTACCCAGCGTTTCTGCCCCTTCATCTTAGGCTGTTTGTTTCTGTTTGCTTTTAGAACATTCTGGAGCTGACACTCTATGATAAGGATGTCCTTGTCAGTGATGAGCTCACCTCCATTGTCTTTGACGTGGGGGGCATGAGGCTGGGGCAGCCCCTGCTGCGCACCTTCAGCCTGAACCCTGAGGTGAGGCCCTGGCTCATCAACCCTGGTGATGTCCCTGGGGCATCCCAGCTAAATAAAATTTGGGATTACAACTGTCTTTCAGAAATGTTAAAACATCTTTAAATGGAATTGGTTTTTCATGAGACTTAAAGGAGCATGAACTGGTTTTAAAATGAGAGGCATTTGCAGTCAGTCATCGTTGTGGGGACTGTCTTATTTAGTTTGTCATTGTCAGTTTGCAAAAAACAAGTTTATTGCTGCAAAGGTTACCACTAGATCTAATAAGTCAAAAGCCTAAGAGAAGCTTATCTTCTCTGGGTTATGTTCAGTACATTTAACCTCTGCTTCATGTGGATGACATGGTATATATCAGCTGCTCTCAAGTCCTGTGCACCTGCTTATGGACTTACAAGAAGGGCCTGTTTTACATGGGTAAAGCCTCATCACCAGACTGATCTATTTTGTAATGCCACAAACATGTTGCTACAATAGGTCTGGACTAAAGGTGAGCTAATGATGTGTTTTCTTGAGAAATTGCGTTTGAGTACTGTTGGTGTGGTCAGAAGCAGACTAACCTGTGTGCAGTTCACAGGGAGGTGTTGGGCAGTGTCACAGGCACTCCGAGTGATTTATGATCATGGAAAGAGGCTTAGTAACTCCATTGTTCCCACTAACTCTATCCATTTGCTGAATGCTTAAGTCATCTTGATCTGTAGTTAAGCAACTGAAAATTTCAACTTCAGCAAAGTACCCAAACCGGCTTCTACTTTGTTATTTTAAAAGCTGTGTTAGGTCTGGTATCAAATATTTGCTGTATACTATGGGAGGAGAAAAGATTTTGGCTGGAACAAAGTCTGTAGAGGACAAAGACAGCAAGGACCTGAGTTCAAGCTGCTGGAATAAGAAATGGGAGGAAGCCCAAAGCCTCCTTAGAAGCAGTTTGCAGAGATGGTGCTGCAGTGATTCTTGAGCCAGAGGAGGTTTTTTTCCTCTCATTAGCAGAGTAATGGATCTGAGAGCCAACTCTCACTTCTGTGGGCTTGTGTCTTCAAATGCAGATGGGTCTGATCACATAGGACATGTCCAGAAGTAGAGGGTGTTTAAATGACAACAAAAAAAGGCTAAATTTAACCATTTCAAAATTTAACTGGAGCTTTTCCGAAATGAACAAACCCACTTATTTTAACAGGAAGTTACTGTAGCTATGTAACAGGAGAAAAGCTTAATCTCTTGGAAAAATTTCTTATAATTATATATTTAGGATCAAAGGTCACCATTGTCTGACTTTTATTTTCAAAGGCTAATGAAGAGCTGGATGTAGAGTTTTACTTGGAGAAATGGTGAGTCTTATGTGAAGAGCTGAATAAGCTTGTGCTCCGCAGATTTGTTGTCAGTTGCTTTTTCTGTGCAGGGACAGTCTTCCCCATAAAAATGATAGTACTTTATAGTTCTCTATGATGTTTGAGTTGATTCACTAAAGGCTGACCAGAAGTATCCTTAATGCTCCAGTCACCAAAATTTTGGGGTACAGGAAAAGAAATAAAATTTTGCTGCACTTAGTGAGAAGTAAGTGAACATTTTATGGGTTAGTTATTTAGGAGAGGAAAGTTTTCATTTAACCCTGTAAAATACACAAATGAATACTTTATCTGTCTGATAGCCTATCTAAGTTCAACTTTTCTCTAGGTTATCAAAATAACTGAGATCTTGTAGCACATGCTTATATTTGCAGATGGATTTTTTCTTCAGTTTTTCCCAGCCTCCATTATTTTGGGAAAGGAAATATACCTGATGTTTGCCTGGATCTCCCACACTGAGGACATTTCACCCCACTGCTTATTCAGCCAATTAGTCTGTAAAGTAGGATGAAGCAAAATTAAAACCAGTCATCACTTACAGTAAATCTCTTGCTTTCACAGCTCAGATGCCCCGACAGAGGTGTTGACCAACGGAGTCCTTGTGGTGAGTTCAGGGAAGCCAGAACCATGAGTGTTGTGATTTACTCCTGAAGATAAGTTTTTAGTAGCAAGAGGAGAAGGATTGTTGAGTATTACAGTCCTGCTTCCAAATAACTCCTAGTCTCTCCAGGATCTGTCTCTCTGTTGATTTAAAAACCTTTCTCATTTTTTAAACTTGAAACCAACTCATAGAAAGGCGCAGGGTTGTTTTTTATTTTTGAGGTTTTTGGTTGGTTGGTTAATTGGTTGTTTTTTTCCCTGTAAGGCTGTTATAAAAATTATAAAAATTGTCTGTAGGAGGCAAATGAGTCTTGAAGATTGTACTGTGTTTTCTAGCCTAGATACTAGTCAGGCAGAGTCCCTTGTTATAATACATATTATTTCTAAGCTTTTATCAATGCCAGTAATTAAGTAGGTGATAACTCCCTGTTCTTTTGGGTTAATCAATCTAAGGAAATCAGTGTGTTATGCAATAAAAATATAGGTGTTACTGCCTCTTTTCTCCCTTGAAAGAAAAGGGACTGGAGTCATGTTTTTTGTAAGGAGAAAAGGATAAGGGTTGAAATGCAGAGTTTTAACTTTTTTTTCCCCTGAAAAATTTGTGGCATTTAACAGCATAGTTCTGAAAACTATTTCATAGGAAGGAAGCTTTTGTGTTCCAATTTCCCTTAGCAACTCAGTCTTAATTCAAGCAATGGACTAGTTTCTTATCTTTTAGGGCAATTGTGTCAAAATCAGTATCTCATCTACTGTCCTAGAGGGTGACCTAGGCTGATGGCTGAATGGAGTGAGAGGCTAAATTTCATGAGGTCATAGACAAGCTGGGACAGAAATTTATCAAGTGCCTGCTTGGATCTGAACAGGTTCTGTGTAGGTACCCATACATACATTTAAAAAAGGTAAAAAACCCAGAAAAACCCCAGGAGTTGATCACTTGTAACTATGAAGTACTGGTTGTAAAAAAACCCAATACCTGGAATAGAAAGGGTGGTTTCTATTTTGGAACAATAGCAAATAATCCTGTCCTACTGAAACAGGACTTGGTCTGTATTTGAAATAACAGAAAGAAACAATGCTTAATGTTTTTTTTGACAGCTCACAACTGTAAACCTACAACTAATATAGCAGGTGAATTAAACTTCAACAAAGAAGTGAACTAAAAATTGTATAACTAGAGCTGGTTGATTTTTTTTCACAGGTTCATCCTTGCTTGTGTCTGCAAGGCACTATCAACAAAGAGGAAAACACAAAAGAGAAACAGCAAGGTAGGGCTGCCTGGGGAGTTTAAGTCAGCACTGCTCTTCAACATGTTTGTTCCTTGAGAGAGAGGGGAGACTTGATTCTCTGTCTATACAGTGCATTTTAATTTACTGACTGTAAAATTTACTTTTAAAGTCAATTTTGCTTTTATTTCTAATAATATTGGGTATTTTCAACTGGGTACCACACAATAGAGTTTCTGCTTGTGTTTTCATGGTCTCAGCTACACTTAAGTGTTTGATTTTCAGTAAATGCTCCTGTGGTCTAAACTTCTTTTTCTAATGCACAGGATGCTGTGCGGTCAAGGTGTCTGTCCCAGGGGCATATCAGAAGCAGTTGTCTATTCCTTGGACACCAGAGAATGAGAAGGATTATGGAACCTCTTTTGTCTTTCATGTGGATAAAGAAATGTGTCCAGAGCTGCAAGTGGAGCTGGAGCAAACCATATCTGTCCTACAGGTAAGCATCCATGCTGATTCCACAAAGCTTACAAAGAGACGAGGTTTTCTCTATCGTTGTTTTTTACACCCTACCCTTTTTTTGTTTTAAAAATGTCAGACTTTGCATTGGATCTTTGACATTTTGTAAGGAGGTGAAATCACCTTAAGAGTAATCACTCGCCAAAGATTTAACATCTGTTCAAACTCAGGGATTAAAAAAAATGGGACTCTGCACATGCTTGCTGCATGTAGGCATCTTTACTTTCATCTTTTGAGATACTCTATAGGAACTCTTTTCTATTAGATACTTGTAGATCAGTTGCCACTTGCAGAGGTTTATTTAGCTTGGTCTTCTACTTTACAGTTTCTCCAGGTACCTATGTAGTGACTGAATATTCATTCTCAAAAAGTGAGAGCGAGGAAACTCTTTATTCTGACTTTTTTAATCCCCACAAGCAATTGGGTAGCATGATTGCAAATGGTGATCTCAACTAGGTGAACTCTAGAGGCAGCTGTGGAGAAGAGGACAAAGGAGGATATGAAAGAACAGCTTTGTTGGAGGGGGGTTTGTTAGGCAGCAAACATGAGCTGAAGAGAGAGACCTGGACTTCAGTGGTCAGAAACTCAGAGCCAGGCAAAGAAAAACACTGCAGAGGTCAACCATGGGGGTTGCCCCAGGTGGTAAACCTCAGCCAAACCACTCTGGTAGATAGATGAACATACTCNGAAACTATTTGAGTGAAAGAAATAGCCCTGCAAAGACCTGTCAAGCAGAAAGCAGGATGCCCTCGAAAAGCCTTGGACTTTTGGGAAAGATTTAGCTATAGTGATATTAAGGATTGTTTGCTGTTTCAACATAAGAAAGTCATATGTTTTTTAAATTTTTTTCTGTGACTCCCAAGTAATATTTTGTTTTTTATTAGGATGGTGTGAACCCTGATATTGAAAAGCATACTACAGTTCTGGGATTGGGAACTGTACCAGTTAATTCCCTTCCTATTGGAGAAAAGGTTGATAGGATTGTTTCTTTGGGAGAGGTAATGTCAATATTTTGGTCTTGCTTTAAAATGCATGAAATAACCTTTTCCCCCATTGCCTCTAGCTGTTTGGAAAGTTAGGCAACACGTGATTCTCAGGACTGCTGTTTTCTTGGATGTCTAGAGTGAAATAATGAGATTACTCAGTGCAATTCTTCCAAATATGTTTTCATGGTTGGGTCTTGCAAAATAAAGTATAAAGTTCATCTCTTTCCAAATAAAAAAGTCTTTTTAGGGTGTGAAAGAAAAATATCAGAGGAGGGGAAAAGCAAGAAACTTGTAGAAGAAATAATTTCTTTCACATTGCCCTCTGAGTATGTTTTTGTTTTCTACAGAGACTAATAAAAATGTCTGAAATAGGTGCAAGGGAAAGGGGTTCCAGAGATGTTGTTTTGTGGGTGAGGGTGCTGTTCTGGATAGTAAATGGTGACTCTGTTGATGTCATAACTTGTATTTTGTAGTTCCACCTGTGTAATTGCTATCAATTGTGAGATGTGTTCTCTCTTTTCACAGGGAAAAAGTTTGGATATGAGTTTGAAAACTGAAGAGAGGTGAGTGGGAACCCCAAACTTTGAAAATCAGGGAAGGCCTTTATTCTCATAGTAAAGGAACTGAGTGATTCTCCTTGCTGTTCTGGGGACGTGTGTTGTCTCTTGGGATAGATTGAAGAAAAATATCTTTGATTGTTTTTCTTCCGAAGGCTGTAACTCTTCACTTTGTGGCTACTATCTATTGGACTGGTGTCAATCCTGCTGACATCTGTTCAAATTCTGTGTTACTAATACTTGAATGTAAAATATCTGATGGTGTAAATATTAAGTAGTTTTGTTAGGCACAGATACTTCCCAGAATATGTGCAGTGATGTACTGACAGATAGGAAAGGACACGTCTGTGTGTGAAGACCTTGAACTGTAAAATGGATGAAGGGTGCAAGAAAGGAGTAAAAAGGAAAAAAATTACAGAAAAACAAGCAGTTGGCTTGAGTTGATAGGGTCATTTGATATTCTGTCATCAACTGAAGATCCTGCTCCCATTTTACAAACTCATAACAAGTTAATTGGTATTCAGTTGCCCCCTTCTGCCTCTTAAGTTCAGAATCTTTTGTTTTGAAATCCGTCTTCCCTTCATTTCATGTTCATGTTGATACAGTAATGTCAGTTGCTCCTCATGCAATCCTCTTTACCTACTAAGAATCTTTGCTTTCTTTGTGAAATTCCTGAAGCTTAATCTGAGTACTGTTTGGCAGAAGCTTTGAATTTCAACATTAAAGGAGAAATACAATATAGAGAATTTTATTTTTTAATTCCAAAAGCTGCTGTACGAAATATCTGGTGTATACACTAAAATTTCACCTGATCCAGTTCAGATCCACACCTGGATTGTGTTCACAAAAATTGCTTTTCCATGCTGATTACAAATCCTACAAAATTTCAGGTTTTTTTTTTTTTCTTAATTTCTATTTCAGCACTTGGGATCTTGATATACGTCTGGGTTTTGATCTCTGTAAAGAGGAGAGAGAATTTTTGGACAAAAGGAAGAAATTAGTTTCTGAGGCACTGAGGAAGACTCTTCACTTAAAAGAATCCCCTCCAAAAGATGAGGTATTGAGCACAGTCCTGTGGGGAGATTGGTAAAATCTCTTAGGCTTGACTGATAATTAGGCAGCGTAAGAATCCTTGGTACATTTCAGTTCTGA
>VZTZ01044147.1:0-17799 GCA_013400955.1 Drymodes brunneopygia
TAAACCAACCCTGGTGAGAGCTGAGGGAAGGTGGTAACAAACCCTGAACATCTCTTTTCCATCACCCCTGGAACACAGACACAATTCCAGACCCCAAACACTCCAAAAAAACCTGGATCCAAACAAAAGAGGAAGAAAAAAGCTTGGAATCAAGCCTGTAAATATCATAGATATTGTAATTCCTCTGCTTTTGAATCTCATTTCAAACAGAAGCTCAGCACAGCCAAACTCAGGTGGTTTCANAGCCAAAGTCAGGTGGTTTCATATCCAATGTCTGTAACTGCTGTGGATGGAGGGAGGAATTGTCTCAGGCTGGACAGAAGCAGGAATTGGGAAAGTCACTGGGAAAAACCCTTCCTTAGAAGTTTTTAACAATCTAACAGAGTTTGGGAAGCTGCTGTGGACACTGATTATAAATTAGGAACACTGGAGAAGGGAATGTTATGAAAGCACACATGTGCTCCTGCAGGGTGACACATCCCCCAGAACGGAAGAAGAAGAAGAAGAAGAAGAAAAGCAAATCTCATTTCCAAAGAAGTCCCAGCTTAGGAGGCAATTTGAAAGATTGGAATGAGGAACCATGTAATTGACAAGGCTGGTAATTAGGAATGATTTATTGCCTTCCCTTGTTAAGCCTATTATTAAGACAGAATATTTTCCTACTCCTACTGCTCCTAACGTATAGAAAACCTCAATTATTTACGTCTTTTGTTCTTTACAAAAACTGCAGGACAACTGTTTTAATAACTTCCACTTAACTGAGAATCAAAGCCCTGTTAAGCTGCACTTGCTCACTAAAAATCTTTCACGAAGCCAGCAAGTCCAAGGAATTTGAAAAAACTCAACTTTATTCCCCAGTGAAAAGCAATCAGCTGCTCTCCCTGTGTCTGCATTTTCTGTGTTACCAAAGAAAAGTGTTTCCCAAAATGACTGTGCATCTCAGCACGCCTTGCCTGCAAAGCTTCATTTTGCCTGACACTCGTCCCAGGGTAAATTTTTCAAAAGAGGTTGCCTTAATTTGAAAATTGACTTTTAATGATGCTCATATTTCAAAAGGCTGGATTTTAAATATACTGATTTTTTTTGGTTTTTTTGGTGTCACTTGGATAAATTCATGAAAGGACACAGGCCACAGGACTTTAAAAAAAAAAAAAGAAAAAAAATAAAACCCAACCAGAACCAACCACCACAATTCCCTGGCTTTATGCATCACTGTCCTTAACTCACCACACAGCCGAGGCCCCTTGTGTAAAGACCTCACAACACCCTCATAAATTAGGATTTTTTTTTGCCTCAGCTAACAAAAAAAGAAAAAAAAATAAAAAGGAAAAGCTGGGAGAGAAAATATCACTTCCATTTCTTTGGCTGCTCAGTAGTTGGGTTAGTCAGAGGCACAGGAATATCTATATCCAATTCCTTACCCAGAAGACATTCAAGTCTGTATCACTGCTTTTTGACAGGTTTTAACCTCTGAGTCCCAAGCAGCTGAAGCTTGTTCTGGTGTAAGGGCAGCTGTCAAAGCCAAGCAATTTTACAAGGAATGATTCAATGTTCAATAGGTTAAAATCAGAGAGCAGACACAGCAGAATTCTCCAGCAGAACTTCCATGATGTTTTTATTAGTGGTGACACCGGTACTGAAAGCCAGGGCATGAAATATTAAATGCTTACCTGCAAACACACCTCTCCCACAGCCCCCAGGATTTCCTGTGGAATTCCTGGGACTGAATTCAGCAATATGAATTTCCCTCTGGCTTGTGTCAGCACAACTGCCCCGATGCCAAGTGAACCCAGTTCAGAGCTATTTTTTTCCAGCTGGAGTCCCCTGACAGCTCCATCAGCACAATTGCAGGTATTTTCCACTTCTGCACAGTGCAACTTCTCTCTTTCTGAGCAGCAGCCTCCCAGCCCTGCCAGCTGCTTCAAACACAAACTGTGGCACCCAACGCACCCAAAGCTGTGCCCAGGATCTGCTCTGGAACTGAGGGGTTTGCCTCAAATCAGCTGAACAATAAATGCCACCTGTTAGTGACCTGCCAGCCCTTTCTGCTCGAGTTTCCCTGTGCTCCCAGTTCATTGGAGTGCAGGGACGTTGCCCTGCTTTTTGCAGGGTTCCCTGGTTGTCATTTTGTAGTAGAAGTTCCCATGCATTTTCTATAAACACAGTCCTTGTTTTCCTAACTGGCCGGGATTGTTTTGAACTTTTAGATTGTTTTTCATTCCTTTCCCCTGGGGCAGAGAAAGATGATTGACCATGTCTTTATCCTGTGAACTTATAGAGGTGGTGACCTCTTTCACCAATCTATTATTGTCTTGAGAAAGAGATAGAAATGAGAGAATAAAGAAGGGCAGGGCCCTTTTGGCTGGTCCTGCCTGGTGATTCAACTGCTGCTCTCAAGCCTGCGTGTTTCTTCTGTTGCCAGCTGTACAACACAGGGAGAGGCTGCAATAACAAAGTGCTGGTGGGGAAAGCCCTGATAGCACTTTTGAACACACTTCCTTTGTTCAGGAAAACTGATGTGGATGGGAGAGAACAAATCACCCTTTGGGACCAGATCAAAGAGCAGGAAGCTCAAAAGCTCATCATTTTCTCAATCGTGCAGCCATTCTAATTAAAAAATTACTGCCTCTGCCTACAGACCTTGGATCTCTGGCATTGCTTCTTGAGGTATATGATGTTTATCCTACATTTATGATTATCATACATAACATGTGTGTTAAACATCCTTTAATGCCCTCTCTCCCCAATGGTCCCCAATCTCATGACCACAACTCTGCCAACTGCTGTGAAACCACTTCCCTCTTGCACTGCTGGATACGAAGGAAACACTCAGGCTTCAGAGCAGCAGTCGGGACCACCCGGCAGGACCACCCAAAAGGGCCCTGCCCTTCTTTATTCTCTCATTTCTATCTTTCTTAAAACAATCACGGATTTGTGAAAGAGGTCACCTCCTCTATAATTTCACAGGATAAAGACATGGTCAATCATCTTTCTCCGCCCCAGGGGAAAGGAATGAAAAACAATCTAAAAGTTCAAAACAATCTTGGCCAGTTAGGAAAACAAGGACTGTGTTTATAGAAAATGCATGGGAACTTCTACTGCAAAATTACAACCATGGAACCCTGCAAAAAGCAGGATGACACTTCCCCACCTCTCCAAAGAACCTTCTCACCTTTCCCACTTACAAACATCCCTACAGCAAGCACAAAATCACCAGGGATGAACCAATTCCATCAGAAATGCAGCATTTGAGGTGAGCATGAGACAGCACCACTTGCACTGCCCCTTTGTGTGGAGCTTCCATCGATGGCCAGGGTTGAAAAACCCACTCAGGTGGAAAAAATTCCCTCCATCCTTCTTGGCATTAAAGAGTCCCCAAAGGGAGTTGTAGAAACATGGACTGCAGTAAATCTGCTCCTCACCATCTGTAGCTCATTGCTGAAATGATCCCAGGAGGATCAAGAACAGGAGTTCATTAATTTGAAACCTTCTTGTTATTCCTTCCCTGGACACAAACCCTTTCTGTGTGGCCTTTTCCACATTGATGATTTGATGATGCACTCAAGGTTTGGCAAGAAAACATCCAATAATATTTAAATCATGTTTAAAGTAAAATTAAGAAGCAAACATTTCAGTTCTACTCTACTCCACAGACAAATGTGTAATTTCATAGATAAGCCAATTATTTTAAATTTGCAGATATAAAAGAATTCTACAAATCATACCCCTGTACCCAGCAATTAATTCCAGGTACTATCCCTGTGCTCATGCACTGCAATTATACACTAATAAAAGATAATTATCCCACTTTCAAGTGTCAGAAGGTTACATTTCTCTTTTCCAACCTAAAATATGCTTTGTTTTTAAATGTAAGGCTCCCAATGGCATCTGAGATGATCTAAACTCCTTTCTGGGGTGTCCTGGACTGACAATTTTGTTCTGAAGCACTGCTGGAACAGGAACATGTGTATTTTTCCATCCTGTGCTGCTGCAGGTTTGCATTTTTCTAGTTTTTATAAAATACCCTTTATGACTTCTATGATTTCACAATGCAGAGGTGAGAGAGATGCTGGCCTGAATTGTTGGTAATTGAGGGTTCATCAGTATGGCAATTTTAGGTTTATAAAGCACATGGGAAGAACAGGATTCACAAGGGAACTTGTGTGTCTCAACCCTGTAAAACTAATTAGGATTTCTCACAAGAGCTTTATAAGGTTAAGCGACAAAATCTAGAATAGTTTGATATTAGTAGACATAGAACTATGAAATATCAGTAATACTTCCTGCAAGCAGTTACCATATGATACTGCACATTGAATCTGCACAAAGCCAAAAAAAGGGACATTATCCCAATATCTGCCAGTGTGATTTACCTAACTGGGATCAGTGAGCACCATGCTGAGAAAGGATGAGGCATTAAAACATTTGTGTGATGAATTAATGCACTTGTTAGACAAAGAAGCTTAAATTTACACAGATTTTCTTGGGAACTTTCATAACTCTCAACACCCTGATAGCATTGGGTTAAAATGTTCCTAAAATCACAGTAGCATGGTAGGCCTTGAGAGCAGCATGTTCTGAATGTAATAATTGCTTAGTAAACATAATTATTTTGGGGGGGCATTATGGAAAGGTGAGCTGAAACTTCTGCTTGGGTGAAAACAAAGGGGCTGAAACTTATGCTTGGATAAAAACAATATATACAATAAAACAATATCAAGTTAGTGATTAACATGTGATTATACACATGTTAAGAGTTATATAAGTAAAAAGCATAAATATGTTTCGATCCCGAAATCATGTGGAACTCCAGATTTGGGTCTGTACCCCTGGGTTCCAGAGCTCTGCAACAAAAGCACCTGCATAGAATCATTCTGTGATTTTGTGTTTCCACGCTAACAACCCCATTTGGCAATCCTGGGGAGCTCTGGGGTTTGGGGTCTGGCAGCAGAGCTCAGCCCTTCCCAAGGGGAGCTCTCAGGTTTGGGGTCTGGCAGCAGAGCTCAGCCCTTCCCAAGGGGAGCTCTGGGGTTTGGGGTCTGGCAGCAGAGCTCAGCCCTTCCCAAGGGGAGCTCTGGGATTTGGGGTCTGGCAGCAGAGCTCAGCCCTTCCCAAGGGGAGCTCTGGGGTTTGGGGGAGGTTGTGCCCATTGCTCCAGGTGTTCCCAGGGAGCTGAAATTCATGAACCCCCTGCACCAGTGCTTACCCCAGCCCCACTCAGACAGAGCACATCTCACAAATGCAGTTCAGCAGCACTCAAATGGAGCAATTCCTGCTCTTTGAGAGGCACCTCCTGAGTTTCCCAGCCCTCTGAGCCATCACTGCCAGGCTGCCTCTTGCCCTGGCTGGAGGGTCAGAGGTGGCTCAGCACAGATCCCCCTGCTCCTGACAAATGACAACTGCTCAGGATGTGCTGCTCTTCCTGCTCATTTCCTCTCCTAGGTGGCTCCATTCCCAGAGCTCTGATGTGATTCAGCTCCATAGCCAGGCTGCTTATATTTCTCCTGGAGACTGCAATTATATTTCTAAACTATTCTTTGTGCTGCTGCGAGAATCAAACAAAAGGGGGGAGGAAAAAAAAAAACCTGTTAACGTTTCAATGAAGGAAATTTCCATAATGTGTGGTGGCTGTCACAATCTTGCTGATAGAAATAATTACTCCTCCTGATGTAACTACACTGAACCACTGAGAAATGGGGATGGAAACTGTTACCCATCTGTGCAAGGCTCTTTCATACACGCAGATGAAAGCAGAGCCAAATGCAGAGATTGGAATGCTCTGGGAGGTGCAGCAGGACACAGATCCCGAGGTGACAGGCACTTCTCACCTCAGGCCCCGAGAGGAGGGAGGAATCACCTCTGTTTTTAACAGCTGCAAAGGATCCGTGGTGCTTTGGGATAACTGTGCTTGGCCTCCACGTGACCCACTAGATTATGCATGCAAATCCTCAGTTTTGGCTGATAAACTGGAAGTATCAAGAAGCAAAAGCTCACTCTGCTGGGGTGTGAGCTGATGATGTTTTTGTGAGTGAGAGGAACCCACGTTCCCTGCAGATAGCCCTCACTGCCTGCAGATAAACCACTGAGAGGCTGCACTGGTGAGCAGGAGGGCAAATCAAAAATTAAAGGCCATTTCCAGAGGTTCTGCTCTTCCCCACACCCCAGCCAGAGGGCATTCCAATTTATTACCAGGTGCATCTCTCTGATCACTCCAGGAGAATTCAGCCTGGCTGGAAGCACCTGGGCACTGCTGGATTTGCTGTCTCAGGCACTTGTGAAGGTTTCAGCAGCAAACCTGCCTGAAAGCAAAGCAAAATCAGCAACGAGGCAGCAGCTCCTGCAGAATTCCTGAGCAAAGCCAAACGTGGGAAATGAGGTAAAAGTTAACTCAGGAAACGTGGCCGTGCCTCTGGGGGCGTGCAAGGGGAGCCATACAGACACCACAAAAGGTGAGTAGGGAGATGGTGATTGTTCAATTAGAGAGTCAGAGAGTGATTTGGGTTGGGAAGGATCTTAGAAATCCTGATTGCAATCCCCTGCCATGGGCAGGAACCTCCCACCAGGCCAGGCTGCAGATCTGCTCTGTTGCTTTGACCGAAGCCAAGCCCCACTGTGAAACTGCTCTGTAACAGCATTGCCAAATTAGAAAGTGTGCCCAGAGTTAGAAAAATCCCACACTGACAGCTCCACAGAGCCACGGGGAGTCTGTTGTGGGAACTCCTGTACCCAGAGTTAGAAAAATCCCACACTGACAGCTCCACAGAGCCACGGGGAGTCTGTTGTGGGAACTCCTGTACCCAGAGTTAGAAAAATCCCACACTGACAGCTCCACAGAGCCACGGGGAGTCTGTTGTGGGAACTCCTGTCCGAGCAGAATTCCCTTCCCTGCTCGGTGCCAGCCAGAACCCATCAGCACAGCCCAAACCGACGGGACATTCCAGCCCTTCCCAGGAGCCACAGAGCCCTCACACCACCCCTGAACCCCCCACAGCCCCACCAGCCACACCAGCCCTCCAAACACCTTCCAGCAGGAGAGAGAGATGAACAATGAACTCGATTGCCTGGGGCTGGAATTGCACCTGCAGCCCAGAGCAGCTGGAGCCCAGGAGCAGAGTGAGCTCCTGCTCCAAACCCAGAGCTGCTCAAACCCTCCCTGCAGCAAACTCAGCCCAGCTGAGCTCACAGCTCCATCTCTGACTGATGGGGGCTTCACTGGGGCTGGCTGCAGGAAATTCTGCAATTTTGTCCCCACAAACCAGCTCAGTGCACCATCAGCATGGTCAGAATTACCAAAATTATGACCAGAACACCCAGAGTCCTAAACCCAGCAATCCTTGTCCCTACACATCCCCCTCTTCCTTAAAAACCCTGTGGGAATCCAGGTTTAAAGGATCCCAAATTAATAATGATCCCCACAGAGCTACTGGGAGTTACCCAGGCTTTGCTCAGCACAGGAAAAGAACTCAAGCATCTGTGCAAGGTGAAATTCTGCCTGCAAAGATTTTATCCCATCCCTGAGCAGCTCCTTAGCAGCTGGCAGGGAGAGGAGAGCACAGATCCTGTTGGATTTTCTGGAATTCAAACATCCCAAGTATCCCATGCAGCACTTAAACCATCCTCCTCCTCCTCCTCCTCCTCCTCAAAGCTGAATAGTCAAGCCTAAGGAGGCAAAACCAAGTTATTCTCAAGTCTTTTCAAATAATAAACATCTAAATTAATCATCAATCTGTTCTTTTTTTACTTACTTCAGTAGATATCATGGGCCTAAGTTTTCTTACTTGTGATATAAAGTATCATAACATTTAGGAATATTTTCATTCTAAAATATGCACAAATCACTTTTCAGAGTCTTCTGGGTTCATCCCTTTTACTTAGAATTGAAGAATTTAAGTGAAAATCATCTAATTAATAAAATTACTGTAAAACCCCAATACTACTAATAATAATAATAATTTGAAACATGCCTCAAAGTGGAACTGCTCCTCTTAATCACTGAGTCAAATATTCTTGTGTTAGATAAAATTAATGACCAGAATCATCAATGTTTTGAATTATTTTGAAAGTTCTGAATGGGAGATGTTGGAGAGGGCAGAACCCTCTATGGAGTGATCCCAGCTGAGAGGAGATGAGGAAATGGCAATAAATAACACAGAATTCCAGCATTTCTGTGTCTCTGGCACATGAAAACTCAAGGAGATTCTGGGATTCAGAAACAATCCCTTTATTTCCTATAAATTAAAATACAAAGAAAAGCTGCAGAGTAACCTCCTCAGTCGACAGGTTAACTGTAAAAGTGGATTTTTTCTCCCATGGCAAACTAAAAATCCACCCCAGCTCTGCTCTCAGGAGTGGGAACTGTGCACAACAAAAGGAGGAATTTCATTTCCTGCCCTGCACCCTTTCCCCAGTGATCAGATTCACACATGGAGATTTCTCCAGTGGATTTCAACCCCACTGAGGTCAACACCAGCTCCTCAAAGGAGAGCAGGAGGAAATGAAGAATTTACTGACCCCTTGGCCAGGTTGGGGCATCCCAGGGCAGTCCGGGGATGCTGCAGGGCCATTCCTGAGCAGGAAGGTTCCAGCTCCACCTCTCAGGTGCCACCTCAGCCCCGTAACCTGGAGGATGCTGCCACCAAGAGTCCCCGAGCCACAAGCGGCGCGGTGACAGCCGCTGTCAGTGAGGACAATGAGAATTGGCAGGTTTAGCCAAGGATGAAGCGTGACAAATTGCAGGGAAGAGGAGGGAAGGCAGAGCTCCAGTCGATTGAGGAGTCAGATGACATTTGCAGGGAAGCTTGTGGGAATTCTCCAGACAGTCTACAAGACGTGCTAAATGTTATTTGCATTAGAACAAATCATAAGGTATCGACTGCAGAATCATTTCCCTTTAATGAAGACTCGGAGGGAAAAAAAAATATCAGAGTCAATTAAGGAGGCTGAAACTACAAATATGTTGTGCTTTACATATCTCTGAAGCATGAAGGAGCCAATAAAGTGCATTTAATAAAAATGAGCAACAAAATCGCTGCAGCTCGTGGGGCTGCCAGCGTTCCTGAGCCCGTGCCACGCTTAGGAGACTCCCCCTCCTCTCCTTCCATCCACATTTCCCAAAAACGTGTTCTTCTGCACCAAAAGAGAGATCCCACACATGTCTGTTGTTCCTTACCACTGAGATGGAATTGTCACTTCATCTCTTCTCACAAAACAACCCAACTGCATCAGTGCCTCCCAAAATCACAGCTGAAACCACGGCCTGCGTTTGCTCAGCATCAGGAGGAGGAGTCCTTTTATTTCTGACAGATTTGGGTGGGTTTTCTTTTTACTAAATAGGTTTTGTTTTGTCTGTTTGTCTGTTTTCTCCTTTCACAATATTAGGTTTCAGCAGCTTTGGAAGCTGGGTGTAATTCTGATTTTTCATTGCACTGTTGTCAGCTGACGAGCGAGGAAATAACACAACAAACATTTTTAAGTGCTACCTGTCAGCCTGAAAGAACTCTGCAAACTGATAGTGAAGAAGGAGTAATTTCCTTCCCAAACACTTCCAGTAACACTTAAACAGTGCATTCCACAGCTCCACCAGAAACCAGAATGCATCTGAATTCCAGCTTGCATTTTAAAGGCAGCACAATCAGTAACAATGTTCTATTTCCTCATGATTTACTAAAAGGCGCTATCCAAAAATTGCCTTTTTTTTTTCCTTATCAATTTCCCTGCCATGTAACTCACCTGGAGATAACCAAGAGAGACAGCGTGGGCCACCCACAGACATCCCTTATCTCTCAGGTTGGAGCTGTTCAGATAAGCCCAGGGGGTGCCAGGATATTCCAGAAGTGTCTGGCTGCAATCCTGTGCTTGAGCAGGGACGGGGGTGGCACCAGAGGAGCCCCTTGGTCCCTCCAGCCTGACCCCTCCTGTGATTCTGTGACAACTCTGCTGCATCTGTCCCATCCCTCGGCCCCTCCGTGGCAAGGAGTGACATTTGCAGCACACAAAGTGACATTTTTAATTAGATACCAGGCTTTTCTGAGCCAAGCAAGTGACCCAGAACCCCCCAGTGACGAGCATGGCATTTTATTGCAACCTGAAGGCAGGTGAAAAACAGGACTCTCAATCTAAATGCCTATTTTTTTCCTATTAGGTGAATTTTCATACACTTAGCTTGGAGGGATAGGGGGTACACAAAGGGAAAAACAGANATAACAACAGAGGCCACTGGATTGCAGCAGAATTAAACCAACCCTGGTGAGAGCTGCGTGTCAGGGAAGGTGATAAAAAATCCTCAACATCCCTTCCCATCCCCTCCTGGAACACAGACACAATTCCAGACCCCAAACACTCCAAAAAACCCTGGATCCAAACAACAGAAGAAGAAAAAAGCTTGAAAAAAAGCTGTAAATATCATAGATATTGTAATTTCTCTACTTTTAAATCTCATTTAAAACAGAAGCTCAGCACAGCCAAAGTCAGGTGGTTTCATATCCAATGTCTGTAACTGCTGTGGATGGAGGGAGGAATTGTCTCAGGCTGGACAGAAGCAGGAATTGGGAAAATCTTTGTGAAAAACCCTTCCTTAGAAGTTTGTAACAACCCAAGAGAGTTTGGGAACCTGCTGTGGACACTGATTATAAATTAGGAACACTGGAGAAGAGATTGTTATGAAAGCAACCCACACAACAGACTGTGTTTGCAGCAAAAAAAAAAAATTAAAATAAAATCAGTAAATGTTTAACAAATTTCCATCCACCTTTCTACTCCTCACATACAAATACTGCCATTTCCCCCAGAGATGTGAGCATCTGCAAGCTCTGCTGTACATGAGGGGAAAAAAATAGAGCACGACAGTCAATATTTCTGATAAAAGAGAGTTAAAAGGGAAATGTGAAATCCCTAATGTTGTCCTCCATGTCAAAAAGGAACACTTTTATCTTCCCAGAAAGATTACAACAACAAAAAGAAAATATTCTCAGTCCCGATTTCTCAGGACTTTCAAAGATAAGGTGGTGAAAAATAAACTTTTTGGTAAGAGGTAGGAAAAAGGTCTTTGCTGTGTGTCTGAATTCATCTACAGCTAAACAGATGCTAGAAAACACTCAAGGTTTCCATTAATTATTTGTTCCTTATTGAGATAAGAATGAGCTGCAAACTCTGCCTGGGTTACTGAAATCAAGATAAAATCTCTCTGGAAGGGACAGTGGGGAGAGACCTGAGCATCCTCTGCTGGATAAATCCGTCATGGGAGAGAATCCTTCATTTTTATTATTTCAAAAGACTTCAGAATTTATCTGCTGCTTTTGCCTCCCTAAACTTGAATATTCAGCCTCAAGATCCCTCCTGTGCCTCATCACCCCCTGCCCTCAGGGATGAATTTGCCACCCTTGATCTCTCATTATTTTCTAGGGATTTCTCTTCCCCACTTTCCCTCTGTGTCCCCCTGCTTTTTGCAGGGTTCCATGTTTGTCATTTTGGAGTAGAAGTTCCCATGCATTTTCTATAAACACAGTCCTTGTTTTCCTAACTCACCGGGATTGTTTTGAACTTTTAGATTGTTTTTCATTCCTTTCCCCTGGGGTGGAGAAAGATGATTGACCATGTCTTTATCCTGTGAACTTATAGAGGTGTCAACCTCATTGACCAATCCATGATTGTCTCAAAAAGGAGATATAAATATGAGAGAATAAAGAAGGGCAGGGCCCTTTTGGTTGGTCCTGCCTGGTGATTCAACTGCTGCTCTGAATCCTGTGTGTTTCTGTCATAGCCAGCTGTGCAACACCCCTGCCTTGTCCCACTGAATCCCCAGGCCAAGCAATGGAAAGCAGGGTAATGGCTGTGATAAAAACTGGAGTTTGAACTAAAGAGAGCGCTGGGAAAGAACAATCTCACCTTCCCATGGAGTTAAAGGACAACAGAGCGATTCCAGGCTTCTCAACTCAAACATGGACCTGGGTTCTCTTGAGAAAAACTGAACTTCTTGAAAATAAATTACTCTTAAAATCTGCTTTTTCCTTCCACCCCTTCTTTTTCATGACTAATGAAAGTCCTTGGATTGTCTTCCCCATCCCTGGAATTGTCCAAGGCCAGGCTGGACAGGGCTTGGAGAACCCTGGGATGGTGGGAGCTGTCCCTGCACGTGGAAGGGAGGTGGAACTGGATGAGCTTTAAGTTCCTTTCCAACCCAAATCATTCTCCTCCTCTCTTTGACCAAAACACCACAAGGAAACATTCATTCCTCCCAAAGGACAAAAGGAGGAATAGCAAACAAAACCCCAAAACCAACCAGTGAGGAAAAGGAGATCCACACTTCATCCTGGAGGTTGTTTTCCTCCTCTCACCCTCCAGCTCCTGAAGCTCTGCTGTCCTTTGCAGGATCACAACCTGCCTGGGGAAGGAACTGAAAGGAATTAAGGAGAATTTTGACTTCTGTAGCTGCAGCAGACCCAGATTCCCTGGAACTCCATGCCCTTCCCACAGGGTGGCCCTTTGGGTTGTTTCCCATCTTGGAATCCCTTAGTGGAAGGCGGCCAAAATAAAACCTGGGGGTTGCTCAGCTTTCACACTGCAGTTCAGGCAGAGCTGAGGCTTGCATTTGATTTTTGTGGCAGAGAAATAAAAGGGGTAACACGTGGGAGAATTCCCTGTACCATCCCAAGTGTTCCTGTGTGGTTTTGGGAGTGCTGTGGAGGGGGACCACCAGCACCCAGGGGATTTTTGAACTCAGCTGTGGTTTTATTTAAATTAACATCAAAAATAAAACTATTCAAGCATAAACACCCCAATAATGAGTTGTTTTCCAGCACAATCACAGCCATGCACACAAGGAATCACCCCAAGATCAAAACAGAGAAAAAAACCTATTCCTTGAGCTCAGTGTGGCCTCTCAATTTAGAAATTCCCTCTCATTTTAGCAACCCTCATCTATTCCACCTCCTTTTTTTTGGATGAAGTTCCAATTGTACAAAAATTTAGCAATGTTCCTCCTGTGCCCCAAAATTCCTGAGGAGAAAATTGAAGTTTTCACAGACCTATGACACCAATCACTCAACCTGGATCTTGGAATTTCTGGAGAATTCTGACACAGCTACAGATAAAAAATCCAGACACATTCCTAGTAATAAATTTTGCATTATTAACACTAATAATTAAATTACCAAATGCCTTTGAACAGCACAGCAGCACCTTGAAAAGAGATGTGAAACTACCAACCCACAAACACTGGGATGTCACAAATATTAAAATAAAAATCAAATACACAAAATCTGCTGTAAATCTGAGGGGAAAAGGAACCCACAGAGTCTGAAACAATTTTTATATTCCCGTTCAAGAATTTGAATTGATGGAATTGAGGTTAAAAAAAAAAAAAAAGATGGAATTGAAGGCAAACTTCAATTTTATAGGCTCGATACGTTGCAATTTCTCCTGAAGTTTCCAAGACAAGAACTCCAATTTTTTTTTAACTAAAAACAATCTCATCTGTCAAGTGCACAAAATATTTTTTCAAGATGGTTGACTGGAGAAACAAATCAGAATAAAGTGGCTGTCATCAGTAAATCAGCTTTGACAGAGCAGCACGTATCACCAATTTCCATGGGAAATACCTGCTCAGTTCCCTTCTCTCAGGAACGTTTCTCTCACGGAAGAAAAGTGGCCAAGGCAAGTGAAGTAATTGATGTATTATCCTCTATTATCTTTCATTATTTCCATCCTTAACGTGCCTCTCCTCACTGCTGCTCCGAGGGATTCAAACCACACACAAATCATCTCTGCCTTCCCCCAGCCACCCATCCTGATAAAAACAGGAGCTTCCAGCAGAACATCAGGGAGAAAAATCTCAATAAAAAATCAGGGTCTCGGAGCAGGGCAGCTCTGCAAAGGCGATGGTTGAACAGCAAAGTTTTCTGCTGTTTTGCACCATCCTGAAATAAATGTGTGTCGCCCTGATTTTTCTAGAGTGCTGTGTTTATAGTTGGTAGCAAAGGTTCTCACGGATTTTGTGTAAACAATCCCTGGTTCTATAACCGGCCAAGGATTGTTTTATAATTTAAATGTTGTTTTTCATTCTTCTTTCTGGGCTGGAGAATGTGATGGGCTGTGTTTCTCACCTATGGAATTTCAGAGGTGGGAACCTCTTTGTCCAATCCATAACTGTCTGTGAAAAGGTATCAATATAAGAATAAAGAGAGGTTGGGGCTCTTTTTGCTCTCTGCCCAGCCTTGGTGGCTGAGCTCCTGAGTTGCCTGAGTGTTTCGTGTCCGACAGAGCAACAAATGTGGAGTGTGGTTATTGATTCTGCAGTTGGAGAGTCACAGTCGCTGCTCCCACTGAAGGTGCTCAGAGGAAAAATGAATTAACAAAGGAAAATGCAGCAGGTATTTGGATCTATTTGCATTTCTGACAGGCAGCACTACAGACATGGGGTAATGCTGGTTGGCTTTTAATTACACCTCATTAAAAACATCAGCACTGACATAAATATGGCTGGAAATGGAGTTATTTAACATACACGGCCCCACAGCTCTGCCATGGTCTGGTGACAGTGCAAAAGTCAACAGAGAAAGGCTCCAGCACAGCTAAAAACACAAGTTTAAAGCACAAAAAGAACCATTTCATCAGTTCAGAGTCTATCAGCTTATAGAGCATTATTTAATTTTTTTCTTTAAAAAAATCTACAAGTTTTTTTGCTTTTGTAATCTGTAAATGTCATTATAACACTTCAGAAAACTTTAATTAATAGGAAAAAAAAGTTTTAATATCTCCTCTATATATTAAAAGCAAATATGAACTTTCTGTTCAGAGGGGTCTTAGTTAAGATTAAGGAAAAAAAAAAACAAAGATCTCAACAGCTCCCAAACAACACCAAACCCACACTGAGAGCCCTGGATGCTCCACTGGGAAAAAACTGGGAAAGGATTTCATCTTCCTACAGCACCACGGTCCCCCCAGACGCCAACATCATGTATTCATTTTGCACAAAGAAATCACAACAAAAAAATCAATAAATCAAAGAAAAAACAGCTGTTCCTCACTGAAATATTGGTCAACCCACCAGAGCCTGACCTTTTAAAAGATAAAAGGATAAAGGAATGGTTCTCTCACTGTTTAAAACTAAATTATAACCAAGGGTTTTCTATTTTGATGAGATGTGTTCCACATAGACAAATTCGTTATCATTACTGCATGTGCTAAACTTTACCTATTTCCCCAAAGATTAGAATCAGGCAGCAGGAAAAGAGGATTTGCTTTTTACCCTCATCACTGAAGTCCCTGATCTCACACTGTAGGAACAGGGAAAAATCCCTGAAATTCATCTTTAGGTCACCTCCAACACCAATCCAATGATTTGTGTCCCATATAAATATTTCCCACAGCCACTTCTTGCTGTTTTTGGGATTCTGATCTACAGGGGAACTGCCTGGGGCCAGGTTCAGCATCCAGGTGTAAATTGGGGTTTTTTGCTGGGCTGATTTTGCCCTCTGCTCGTGAGGCTCAGCAAAGGCAGGAGAATCCATTCAGTGATGGCCAAATTCAGGTTCCAGCTCAGTGCAGCCCCAGCCCTGACTGTGCTCAGCCTGCTTTGAGGTCCAGCAGTCCTGCAAAACATCCAAACCCTCCATCTCTCAGAATAACAAAACCACCAGCAAGCTGAATGGTTTCACATTCAAAGGAACTTGAATAAAAAAAAGGTTTAGTTCTGAATGGAGGCACTGCTCTCTTATGGGCTTGTTTTCATGGCTTTTTATTTTTCTATTTAAAGAGAATTCACAATGCTCCCACTCTTTATTTCTTCCTGCAAAACAGATTCCCTGAAACTGAGCAACTGAAATAAAAATTAATTAAACATCAGTCTAAAGTGAGATTATCAAGGTTTATAAATTCCTTCCTTTGGGATAGAGGCTCTTGTCCAAAAAAAATTTTAAAAACCCTGTAACTACACAGTTTTTGTATTAAGCTACTTATCAAAAGCTTTTTCAGAGAGGAAAATGATAATGTTAAACAAAACTCGTGGGCATAGTTTGTTAATTTTATGGAAAATTCAGAATAAAGAGCAGCAGCTGGGTCATGTGGGAGGGACTTTGTGTTCTCTGTGACATCATTCAGAAATTCACCAAATGGAAGGAGCTGAATTATTTTTGGGGGGGGAAAGAGCAAGATCTTGTACGTTGGAGTTGCTCATCCCTATTTCTGTTATTTGTACTCTCAGAGGCATCCCCCATGCACAGGCTACAGGATAAAAGCTCCAGCTGGGATCCCCAAACCTCCAGTGGAGCACAGGCCAGGGGATTTCCCTGAACTAATTGAAAAATCCTCAGAAACTCAATTTGCCTGAATTTATTTTCATGGACTTTGACAAACACAATTTATTGATTGAGAAATACTAATTATTGTAAGTAGCAGAAGGGGGGAAAAGCTGCTGCGCGGGGCTCTGTTGGTGCACAAAGATTCCAGCTGAAGCTCAGGTGGGGTTTGGGTACAAATTTAATAAAATGGCACAGCACACATCAAATTTTTGTCCCTGTCAGAGGCGTGACAGAGCAGGGAAGCTCTGAAAACGCAGTCTGGCTGTGAAGATTTCAAACCCCAAGAAGTGGCAGGGAGATTTTGTTTTAACCACCAACAAACCTGGTGGATAAGAACCTTGCAATGCACTAAAAGTTCATTCCTCTGGCACACATCAAACCCCAGTGTCAGGATTTGCCAAGGAGGCAGAGCAGTTGGAATCAGTGAGTGCAAGTGTTCTCAGACTCTCACTGAAAGCATCCTCAGCTCCTCAGTGCTGCCAGACTCAGGCTCTTGCTGTTTTATCTGAGCTCTTTGAAAGGCAGAGCTCAGCTTAAAAAGGCACAGGGGATGTGAGAAGCTGCAAGAGCCATCGGCAATCAAACGTCTGCAGCCGGGGGAGTCAGCGCGGTGCAAGACAGGAACGGGGCTGGAGCTGCAGTCAGGGCCATGCCAGGAATTCCTCAGCTGAGGAAAGTTCCTGGTGCTGTAATTGAAAGCAAAATGGGTCAGAGGATAAAGCAGGAGAAGCTGGGTGTTGGGAGGTGGGTGACAGGAAGAAGGCAGACTTGTCAAATTTGGTCTGAACGAGAGCATTGCAGCTCCTCATCTCCACAAATTCTAATTCCTGATCCTTCTCCAAAGTGGACAAAGGTCCCATGAGCAGTCACGACACCAAGATCAACAACAGGATTTTACTCCATGTCCTGCACTGAGCCCACAGGTGAAGGCTCCTCTGGAGAAAAGCTCCAAGAGTCCCTCCCACATCAATGGCAAGGCTCTGGCTGAATTCTGTGGGAGCAAAACCAACCCTAAAAATAATCCAAAACCCTGTGTCCCCTTTATTTCATCACCTGCCCAACACCTGCTGGGAGTGAGCAGCAGCCAGGGCCTGCGTGAGGGTTAATTCCTCAAAGCTTTGATAAATCCCAAAATCCCAATCCCCTCTCTCAGATCCTCACCAGTCAACAGCTGAGATGGAAAAACTGGTCCCCAAATCCCTGGAAATGCCAGCCCATTTCCCTGCAGCACACTGCAGGATCCTGCTGGTTCTCCAGGCTCCACTGGAATATTCTCAATGCTGAACCACTGGTGAAAGCCAAATGCCAAAAAGGGATCTGCTTTATTCCTGGGGTGAAAAAAACCTGCCAAGCCTGAAAAGCAGGAAACAGCCCCAGGATTAAAGTCCTCAACCAGTGCACCCTGCCCAAAATATCCCCTCTTTTAGAGCTCTCAGTGCTTGGGCACTGCAGGGGATTCTCTCAAAGTGGGTGTGTCCCTGTCCCTGTGTCCCTGTGTCCCTGT
>VZTZ01044150.1:0-61351 GCA_013400955.1 Drymodes brunneopygia
TATATATATACACATACATATTTATAAAACATTAAAAAGAGCATTGGTGGTTCAAGCATTTATTTCCCCCCCTCCCCCATGGAAAGAAAAAAAACAACAACAAAACAAAATAAAATTACACATTTAAAATTCAAAATGAGCTAGCAATGGCTTATAGTCCTAGTGTGCAATATGGATATTACAAAAGGCTAGAATCCTCCCTCATTGTCTTTTTTTTTGTTTTTTTAAGTTGGTTTTTTTTTTGCTACATTGGAAAATTTTTTTGAAATTTTTTTTCTTTACAAAATTCCTTCCACGCAGACTTTAATCCAGTTGAGTTTGTGGCTAGAATGAACAATCTAGTCAATAGTTTTTATTTAATTTTTTTGCTCTTCAGNAAAAAAAATCAAATAAATAAAACACATATATTAAATTTCTAATAGCACTAAATTCAAGTGGAAAAATATTCAGTTCTTAATAACGCAGGTGCTGAAGAGACCAGATTCAAGTAAATCAGAGCACACCATCCTGTTTAGGGTGTTTTTTTTCACTTTCTGCATTTTTGTCTCAAAACCTATATATATATCTATATATCTATATATATGTATATACATATAGATATATACACACACATATATATGTGCATACATATTATTTTTATATTTATATATATACACATACATATTTATAAAACATTAAAAAGAGCATTGGTGGTTCAAGCATTTATTTCCCCCCCTCCCCCATGGAAAGAAAAAAAACAACAACAAAACAAAATAAAATTACACATTTAAAATTCAAAATGAGCTAGCAATGGCTTATAGTCCTAGTGTGCAATATGGATATTACAAAAGGCTAGAATCCTCCCTCATTGTCTTTTTTTTTGTTTTTTTAAGTTGGTTTTTTTTTTGCTACATTGGAAAATTTTTTTGAAATTTTTTTTCTTTACAAAATTCCTTCCACGCAGACTTTAATCCAGTTGAGTTTGTGGCTAGAATGAACAATCTAGTCAATAGTTTTTATTTAATTTTTTTGCTCTTCAGCAGTGAATGGTAGCAGAATCAGGAGGGTCCATCTCAAGGCTTATTTTGTTTGGTTTTAATCTTGTTTTGGACAAAATAGTTCCATTTCCTCTCTCCTCTTTCCCCTCCTTATAGAGCCAGTTGAATCTCCTTCTCTTTTCTCTGGTCATTCTTAAGACAGTCCCATTGATATGAGAGCTTGGAATGACAAACCACTTGCTCTGATGGGGTCGTTCAGCTGTTGAGACCCTTGTTCAGAAAAGCACTTAAGCTCAGGCTTAAACCTGGGCCCACTCAGAGTCATCTGCTTAAGGGTTTTGCTGAGTTAAAGCCTGAACATGGCAGAATAAAAAGTCGGGTTCAACTTTCTTTTGTTGTTGTTCTGAACAGAGACAGTGTAAGAGTTACAGGAACAGGACTGGGAGCAGGATGGGGTCAGGCCGGCCGGGTGGCCACTGTCCTGCCAGGACACCTGACCCTCTGTGGGGTCAGGCCCTGCTCAGGGGTCACCTTTAGCAGGGGACTCTTGGGAAAGAACTCTCATCCCCTGTGCCAGCTCCTAGAGAAGAGGTGACAGAAGTCTGGGAGAAGGGCTGAGATGTTAGGAAGAAGTAGGGAGCCTGGGGGGAGAAAATGGTGTGCATAGATAAACATGGGCCCTTCTGGCACACTCAGCCACTGAGTGACACAGTGAGTGAGTGACACTGAGTGACACAGGGCCCCACCCGGGCGGGTCCTGGGGCAGGGCTCCGGCAGCTCCTGGGATGGGGCGTCATGTCCAGCACTGGCAGAGCCACTGGACATCCCTCACCCCTTCCTCCACACACTTCTGCTTTCCCCATTGTTGTGCAGTGACTCAGCATGTGGAGTCTGGTGAGATGTGACAGGGGAGAGGTAAAACCCTGTGTGTCACAGTGCAGGTTCCCAGCTCCCAAGAGCAGGGACAGGCCTGTCCATCCTGCGGGGACACGAGGGGCCCAGGGAACACCAGCTCCGTGTGCCCAGGCAGGACAGGCTCCCAAGGAGGGCTTGGTCCTGCTCCCGCAGTCACTGACAGGGATCCTTTTGATTTTGGCGGTACAAAATAATCACATCTTCTTTGCAAGATGTGGCTTGTGTTAATCTAAGGATTCCTCCTGGAGCCCATCACCATACTATCTAAGTAGCTGAACACGGGGAAAATGTACAAGTACAGAACCTGCAGCAAATGCTAGTAAAGTAAAATCTTTTTGCCCCATCTCATTTTGAGAAATTCTGGGGCATCATTCCATCACTCTGCCCCAGGAACTTGAGCTTCATTCTATTCAAGAATGGGGTTGTGCTAGGAAACACACAGCTGAGGGCAGGAGATATACCAGACAAAACAAAAACAAACAAACAAACAAAAAAAACCCTATAAAAATAAAAGCCACACAAATTGCTGATAGAGGAAAAGAACTCCAAAGAATTAAATAAACTACAAACTAGTAATAGTATTTCATTTGTTTTCATTTGTTTCATCTCTACAAAATTCAAGTTAGAGTTCGGAATCGTGCAGGTCCGGTCAGTGCTGGGAGTGTGAAGTCAGCCTCAAACCACAGCATTAAGGCCCCCCCTCCCCTGCCACCCCTACAAACATACACTACGTTGAACAAGAGGGAAAAAAAAAAAGGAAAAAAAAAGAGAGAGAAAAAAAAAGGAGAAAAAAAATTGCACACAATTAACCATATCTAAGGGCTATCCAGAAGCCAGGTGACACCTCCCCCTCCACCCCTTGGCATTGGTGGTTTCTCTTTTGTTCTATATATAGTAATAACCTTTACAGGAAAAATACTGTACAACTTTTTTTTTTCCTTTCCTTTTGAAACATTAGCTGAACATTCTGTCCCCACATTTACACAGCTGAGCTGCTCGTTTATAAATCAGATCTGATCTGCACCAGTTCCTTAGGGAAATAACTAAAACAAAAAAAAAACCCAAAAAAAAACAACAAAAAAAAACAACAAAAAAAAAAAGAGGAACCTAAACTTCTTGAGGCCTTTATCTGTTCAGGGTAAAAACAAATCCTGGGGATCCCTTAGAACTGAAGTACTCATGGAGCTGAGGAGGGGAGAAGGTGCCTGCCTGGTATTAGAAAAAAAATTTATTTTTTTTTAAAAGGACAAAGCTCAGACTAATCTGGTATACTTTAAAACTGGCATCAAAATAAGTATCAGAATTAATTCATACTAGTCCTTCTGGTGCCCTGCTGTGTGTAGACAAGCCCTTTCAGGCTCAGGCAAGGATTTGGGGTCAAAGAGCTACTGTGTCACCTGCCAGAGTCCAGGACAGCATCCTGTAGTGTGTGCTCCCAGACCAGGCCAGGAAAAGACAGCAGGGAAGAGCCTGGAACCAGGGGAAAGCCCAAGCTGCTGGAGGTGGCAGGTCTCAACACAGCATGGTTGTCTTTGTTTGTGCAGTGCCCAAGTCCTCAGCCCTACTTGTCAAAATATGTCAGGATGGCCCAGGCCTGCAGTGATTCTCAGGTGGCCCCTCCTCAGCACTGGGGTCTCTGAGGGTGCAGAGGATTTGTAACTGCAGAACCCAGGGCAGGTCCTGCTGCACAACAGGGCTGTCCCTTCCTCACCCCAGGGCTGAGCTGGACACCCCACTGAGGGCTCAGAGCTTGCCCTGCCTCTTCCTCCTCCCCGGGCAGCAGTGCCAGAGTCACCTGAGATCCGTGTCCATCACAGACTGGCAGCGCTGGGCTGGGGACCAGGGCCTGGGGACTGGGACTGTCCTGGCCCAGCTGCCTGGGGCAGCGCTGGGCCTGTTCCCAAGGCTGCTTTAGTGACCAGGACGCTCCTGTGCAAGCTTGGTGCTCCCTGTGCTGCACCCTGGGGCAGGGGCAGCTCACAGCCTCCTGAGATGGGGATACTGAAGCACCACAAAAACGCCTCACCCTCAGCAGAGAGGAAGCACTAAGGGGTTGGATGAGATGGAACTGGATGGCAGAGTAACCCCAGTCCTTCAGTGTGACAGACCCTTTAAACTGCCTGCTGTGTTCTTCCCAGGTTACTTCAGCTAAATCCCTACAGTCAGAACAGCAGGGATGAGGAGAGGTGTCCTACAGAGAAAGTGTAGACTGAGAAAGTTTTACAATATAAATAGCATTCAAAATTATTATCATTAACAGTTAAAAGGATCTGGAAGAACAGAGGAGTGTCCCATTCCCACCCCTGCTCATTCATTAATGCATCCTCATTTATGTGACAATAAATACCCACTCCCACCCTGGCTGTCTGATGCCATTCATTTAATGCTGGAGAAAGAAGGGGGAAGGGTGGAGAGAGAGAGAGAGCACACTCCTCACCCCCTCCTTCCCACTGGCAAAAGCTGAGCTACTTGTCTTTGTGACACCAATTCCTTTAATTTTATATATGTGTGTGTGTGTACATTATATAGAGAGAGACACACACACAAATATATATTTCTAAAATTCATTATCTCTTGTTCCCACCCACCCCCCTCCAAGAAGTGGAGATTATTATTATTATTATTGTACAACTGAAAACATGGAAAAATAAAACCCAGAAAGAAAATTGGGGGGATAGAGCCCCACCCATAAAAAAGGGTCCCCAGATGGGCACAGGCCCCACGCACCATGCAGGGAGCAAGAAAAGGCAGCTGGTACCCTCAGGGTTCATGTCCATATAAAGGGCATTTTTTGCTGCATCCTGCCCCCTTCATCCAGGATCTGTAGAGTGGAGTGATGCAGCACCAGTCCTGCTGCGAACTGATCTCTTATGGGGCCTGGGGAGGAGCAGGGGTTTCCTTCCTTCCTCTCTCTCATTTGTGGCACGGAGTTCATTTTTCATTTGCCATCCCCATCTTTGTTCTCACCTCACATGGGGTCCTCTCAGTAATTCTGTGTAAGAGAAAAACCAAACCACTGCTGTTGCTGTCTCTAGGATTAAGGAGAAGCTGCTGGAGCAGTGGTGGAGGCTGAGGCAGCAGCTGGAGCTGGAGCAGGGGCAGGAGCTGGGGCTGGACTGAGGGCTGGCTCGCCCTGAGGCCTGGAAGCATCGCCATGGTCTGTGGAAGAAGCACCCTCCTCTGGTTCTCCATCTTCTTTAGGGGCCAGGCCTTCAGGGTCTGGCAGCGATTCCTCAGAATCTGTGTTCAGGTCTTCCTCCTCCTCATCCTCCTCCTCCTCCTCATCATCATCATCCTCCTCTTCATCATCCTCCTCTTCTTCATTCATCTCCTCCTCATCATCCTCTTCATCCTCTTGGGAAGAGTCATCCTCATCCTCCACATCACCAGAGGCAGGAGCCCCCGCGCTCCTCTCCTGCGGCACGGCCCCGGCTCTGCTCGGTGTTGGGCCCTTGGGGACCTCTGCCTCCTTCTTGCTGAGGTCCAGGGAGTCATTGAGGCCCACGCCAGCTGCATTCTGCAGGAAGAAGAGGGAGCTGTTGTTGTCAGTGCTGAGGTTGAGGGAACTGTCCAGGTTGATGGAAGAGTTCTGGATATCATACTCAAGAGCGGAGTGGGCGAGGCCCTCGGGGCCGGGGGAGATGGCAGGCAGCTCCCCTCGCTCCTGCTTCTCATGCTTGCGCTTGTGTGAGTCCATCTGTGACATCCCCACCACCGTGTGTTTGCAGCCAGGGTAGGTGCAGTGGAAGTGGGAGCACTTGAGTTTGTACTTGCAGTCAGGCACCTCGCAGTCCACACTGGAGCTGAACTGGCAGAAGCCGGCGGCACTGATGACGTCCTGCTTGCCGTGGTGCTTGCGGTGTGCTGTCACCTTGGTGCTGTCAGTGCAGCGGAAGCCGCAGCGCAGGCAGTGGAAGTGTGTGCTATTGCCAGAGAACTGACAGTCCGGGAAGTTACAACTCAGTGAAGACTTGAAGCGTTTGAAATCATCCAGTACTAGGTTGTCAACACGGTCGTGGTGCTGGGCGTGCTTGTACATGTGGGTACGGCCACAGAACTTGTAGCCACAGTTCTCCCGTGTGCAGTGGTAGTGGGTGACCTTGAGAGAGAACTGGCAGCTGGAGTCCTTGCAGTCCTCGTAGAGGTCATAGCGCCGGAACCCCTCCAGCATCATCCCTTCATCCAGCATCTTGCGTGAGGACGCGGTCTTGCGGCGCTTGCCAAATGGGGACATGTCCTCAATAATCCAGAAACGCTTTTTGGCCCCTGAGGCAGTTGGCATGGTGATGGTGTTCCCTGAGGAGAGAAAGCACACAGCGGTGTTGCTGACAGCCAGGTCTCTCCATCCCCCAGCCATCCTGGCAAGCTCTGTATTTGCCAAGACACAAAGCTGCAACTGTTCCCACCCTACAGCTTGTCCCTGGAGCTCTAAGTGAGCCTGAACTCAGGACCATGGGCAATCCTGGAGCTGATGCCTGCTGGACATCACTTACTCAGTTTTCAACATATCCTGCCTTGTCACTGATTGCTGCTCTGGCAAACGTGATCTCGTACAAATGTTAACTGTTGCTTCTCTGGTTTGCTACTTGCACAGTTTCTCTTGCTGCTTAACTCATCTCTAGTCCCATTTTCCTCAAATCAGACTTTAATAGGGAGAAGCTGGCTTGTTCCAGCCCAGGGACTGAGGTGTGTTACTGTAGTTCACTGGGGTGGTAAAAAGAATTGCAGTGTACTAAAAGCTTGTACGTGTGCACTATTTTCCCCATTCAGGCTCTTGTAATACACTACAACTGCCAAAGACAGGCAGGAAGTGAAGGAAGATCCCATGCATGATTAAAACTGCAACGGGTGGGGGGTGTGGAGTTTATAGAAACAGGATGGACTTCGGCCAGGAGACTGCAACATCCCTCACTGTAATGAGCCCACATATTACAATGAGTGCACTTAGAAAGACAGATGGACAGATGTTCAATGGGGCTAATTCTCGTCATCACTAGCCAGTGGACTCTGAGAGAAAATACCAATTCTGCAGCATTCCCTTGGGTCTCAAAAATTCCATGATGTCCCTAGTATAAATAAAGATCCCTCATCTATCTTCCACTTTGATTCACAGGGCCAGCATAAGTGGCTAGTGCTCATGTCCCCTAGGATCACACTGACATCAGACCTCAATGTATCTGTTAACTTTTTTTCTTCTCTGCTTGCTGTTTCCAGAACCAACCCATAATCTCCAGTATCAACATGCAGCACAGACAAGGCTGGAGGCAAGAATTTCTCACCAGGTGCAGAACTGTGAGTGTAATTAGGAATTACAGCTTGCAACTAAGACATACTTGGGTTTTTTTCCGTCTCTTCCTGCTGAAACTGCCATCTTCTTCAAAGGCACAATTTGTGACACACAGTGCCTGGAGAACCTAGAGCAGTTTGCATCCGTGTCTGGGAGACTGAAGGGACAGTCATCTGTTTGACTGGTGTGGAAATACTTCCTTTCTAGCAGGTGCATGGGTATTACAGGTGATGACCCCTCAGTGACCACTGAAGGAAACCTCCCACAAAGCCAGTGGAGTGGTGGCAGGAACCTCCTCTCCCACATGGCTGGGCTGTACAGTTTGTGGGATAAACAAAGAACAAAAGGTTTTTCTATATCATTTGTTAATGGCTCCTGTGCTCAGACTCAGGACAGCAGCTTAGGTCATCCATGGTGAGACCATCTGAGTGACATGGTGGAAACTGCACGCTAAGGCTGATTTAACCAGCTACCAGTGAAAGAATAACTTTCTGTCACTGGAGATTTGAAATTGGCAGGCTCTTAACTACAGAATCTGTGACCAATTTACTCTCTGCTCCCCCCCAAACATCTGGTATTGTAAAATGCAGTTCTCCACTCCCAGCCAACTCATGGAAGTTTAGCAGTGCCTGGACAAGTCACAGCTGTCCAGATTAACTCCTTTTAATAAAATCACAGCCAAACCATCAAGTCCCTTAGCATTAATTAATTAATGCTCATATTGTCTGTCTTTGGACAGGAATATGGGATAACCTATCTTAGAGGAAAGACTCTGGATGAGAAATAAGTCAAATTTAAATTTTATGTGTTTAAAACTCTGTATCTACACAGCTTTTAAAATACTTCAAACAGATGTGCTTAAAACTTTAGTTGAAAACCAATTCTGTTTTCTCATACAGGCAAAGTTTTGGAGTAAGGGCATAATGAAGAGAGATGACACCTTGGTCTCCTCACTCTCCTCCTCTGCCAGCATTCAGGCCCTGAACCCTGTGGAAGATTACAAACCTCAATGGATGTGATCCCCACCAAATCTCAATGCTGCTTTCCATAAGCTTATTTCTTTAACCACTAATAATGTCAGCATTCACCAAAATACACCAAGATAAAAAAAAAGACACTACTTAAAAATATTTGATTAGAGGAAGCACAGCACAAGGTTAAAATGTTTCAGGCTGCATGCAATTCAGTTAAAAAATAAGTAAAGATACAGTTTCTTGTGAATTTTTGTTAATTGGCATACACTCCTCTGGAAAAGGCAAGGAGCCTTCTCCTGCCAAGTCCCTTGAGAAAAACCTATGAACTGCAGTTGGAAACCAGTGAAGTTGGTTGGTCCTTCAGCCATACTCCAAAACATTGACCTTAGATTTACATATTACTAAAACTGGCAGGAGGAATGACTGGGAAATTTGTAGGCCGCCAGAAGCCTCATAAGTGTGAACTTTAAGCACAAAGATGTCCTTAATTAACTGGAAAAGAGCTAGGAGTTGGGAAAAGAAGCCAAAAATGAGACACACCCTAAAAACCATTCTCAGATGGAATGAGAATCCCCAGCCTGAGACATCTCTGATCTTAGCCACACATGGGAATCATGGCAGCTTAAAACTGAAATCTATCTGTATTTTCTGCAGCTGATTAGAGCAGATATAAATAACAAGTGTGAGAAACAGCTCGACCTGTCTGATGATGTCATCATGTGACACTGACTCTACTTCATTCCTCATCCTGGGAATGCACCCCTGAACTTTGTGGCTTCATATGAAGTTTGCAAGATCAATTGAAACACAGGACCTGGGTACCTCATCAGACATTCACCTGCTGAGATGTGTGCAGCACATTATAGCAGGCACTGGCTTGGGTGGCCTGGAAGATCTAACCAAGAAGTTCAAGTCCCATTAATGCCACATGAGCAAAAGTTTACTCTGTGGCCACTTTGAGGTTACCAAGACACTGAAAATGCATTTTAACTGTGGATTTTGTTAAGTTTTTCTCATAGTTAGGAATTGGTGGTGATTGCTCTCAGGTATCCATCCAAATGTCTGTGATGATTTGGTGTGGTTTTTTTCCCCTTGGCTGTGGTTACTGTGTCAGCAGGAGAAGGAGCAGGCATGGATGGGCCCCTGGATAACATTAGATAAGGCACAGAGTGACCTTTGCTGCTCTACCGACCCAAAGGTGCAGAGAGAAAACGTGGGCAGGGTGAGTAGGGACGGAGCTGAGTGGGGCACAGGACATGAAGAGAAAGCAAAGAAGCGTTACCTGCTGCATCCTGCACTAAGGGAACGTCACTTTTTACTGGAGTTGGAGTGGCAATGATGGGCGAGAACCCAGTGGTGCTGGCGGCAGGCATGACAATGCCTCTGCTGGCTCCCAGAGTGGCACTGAGCAGGGAGTATGAGAGACAAGATGGAGAGAGGAGATAGGGGAGAGTGGGAAGGGGAGACCTAAGCAGGGCTTGTGAGAAAGATGGAGGCAGAGATGGTGGTGGAGGTTGTGGTGCAGTGTGGGTTGCATCATCGGCAGCAGCAGTAGCAGTAGAAGGAACCAGGCAGCCTGGAGAATGTGGAGAGAAAAAAAGCAGAAAAAGAGAAAAAAAAAAGAAAAGAAAAAACAATAAAACAAAAGCAAAAAACAACAAAACAAGAAACAAAAGAACTGAAATGAGAACCCAAGAGCAGAAGCAATATGATGAAAATGGAAAATGCATTCACAAATGTATGAAACAGAACAGAAGAAACAGAAAGTGAGGAATTGACAGCACCAGGAAGAGGAGAACTGTCTCTGCAGCAGGTAAGGTGGCTTTATAGTATGGGGGAAGAGACACAGGCTTTCAGGCAGGTATTCTGGATTAATTTGGGTCATTCTGGTCCTTGTTCACCTGTAGGGTTATGGCTGTAAGGCTGCTCTGGTGCTTGGGGCGGGTGGAGCTGCCCCTACCTGGAGAGCAGTGGGGGCATTTCCTAGCACTTGGGCCACTACTGACACACAAGAGACTGCCAGGAACCACTGCCCCACCAGAGCCCTCTGGAGGTGCCATAATGCCATGGGGCCAGTGCCATGACCCAGCAGTGCTCCTACAACATGACTGTGCTGTGATGGCCTTGATCTGGGGTGGGAAAGAAAACCAGGAAAATGTGTATGAATTAAAGCAAACTGAGGCAGCCTATGCAGAACATCCCACTTAACCCTGGGAAGGACAGTTGAGAGGTCACCACTATATGATGGCAGAATTCCTACCAGGTATGTGACTCCTGACAAGCTGACCCTGAAATGCAGGGCAGGGGGAGATGGCTCTGCATGATCCTGGCAAATAGGGCAGGAACTTAATTCCCAAAAGAGGGGATGAAGGGGATCTGCTCTGTGCAACTGCACAAAGTGGAACAAGAGTTTTTGGGTGAGGGAGGGAGCTCAGTAAGCTGCTTTTAAATGTTGCTTTCTCAAGATAGGATAGGTTTTATCCCCTGTGTAGGATAGGTTTTATCCCCTGTGTATGTCATATCTGCTGTTGTACTTCACCAGTACACAAAAGTGCCTGACTTCAAAGGCTGCTTGAGGAAATACAAAGAGGTACCAGAGAAAATGCCAAGTACAGAAGGGGTCCACAGCTCTTTTTTTCTATTCTTGTCTTTTTTTTTTTTTTATCAGCTATTAGAATAGCCCCAACTCCAAGACCCAGGATAAAAACCTCTCTTCACGGGAGGAAAAAGGTATGCTGTTAGTTCCTGGATGCTCGAGGTCTATATTTTGAAGGACCTCTTCTCCCAGGTGCTGGGGAGAGCTGGGTTAGTGTGAGGCACTACTGAAGCTGGCACAGTGTGTATTTTAAGGTGCAACTGTCTCTTGGCCTCTTTTTATGACTTTATCTCCCAGGAGAGCAGGCAACTGATGATCCATTTCCTACACACCTTTCTCCCTTACCTGCTGATGTGCTTTCATTGCCCACTGGAGTGCTGGAGCAGCTGCGGTCCATATTGGAAGATTCAGAGGAGATACCCCCAGGGCTACAGCCAGTGTAATCCATGTACTCTTCTGTTTCAGTGTCCATCATGCTTGGGGGTCCCTGAAAGGAAGCTGGGGTTCCTGATGAGGCTGGGCTGGGTGCCATGCTGCCAACCTGTGGGAGATTTTCATTTCTTGGAGTGTGGCCAATAACCTGCAGCAGGAAAACAAGATGGGGACTTTTACACCAAAAGCAAGATACCAGGACCAAAACCATCTGTCTGCACGTTTATCTCCCTCTGCCACAGTTCATGAGGGATAGCTGGCACATGCTTGTGAGTGGAACCCATGGCACTGGGGCCAGGAGCGTGAATCCTCCTGCACCAGGAGCTCAGAGCATTAAACCCGGCACTTGCATCGTGGTATGTGAATTGTGCTGCACTCAGGAGCTGGGAGTGTTAATCTTGGCACCAGCAGCCTGGTGTGGATTCTGATGTGCTCACAAAGAGGAGGTGTTAATGCTGGCATTGCCCCCTCACTGTGTAGGTCCTGCTGCAGTCAGACTGGAAACATGCCAGGTGCTGAGACCCTGCAGCAGGAACAGGGACTGGCACCAGGGCCACACGTGTGTCTGGGGGTCACGTGCAGCTGCAGTGGCCTCGACAGGTCAAACACACCATGAACTGCCTGCAGAGCACTAAGGCATGGGAGAAACTGGGGGCTTCATTTCAATTCAAAAGGCAGTGGGAGTTCAGTAATCTGGTCAGCTTTGCCACATGCCCTGAGCTGTGGTTTCACCCTCAGTTTGCTGCACTGCTCCATGGGCTGAACACAGCAGCAGATCAGGACAAGTGCTGTGTGCTCCCAGCATTGCTCAGGCCACTACTCCTATTTGTCATTGCTAAGTGGCACAGGATTGCCAGTGAAAGAAGATGGAGGTCAAATACAGCATTTTCTGGCCAGTGTGCACTAGAATTCTTAGGGTTAGACTCAGCATATGCTAGAAGAGTAGCAAAGACAAATTTACTTGTTAAATCTTCCTAAGTTTGATTCTTGTACCTAAACTTTTTATTTAAGACCAAAAGCTGCCACAACAGCAACACCAGTTCCTTGGCATCTGTGAACTCATTAAATCCAACAGCACTAGACTTGAACAGTTCACTTATTGACAGCAGTTAATAACTAACAGGGACCTCTCGTTTCCATGTTGTGGAATGAAAGAGGGTTCTCATCTTGCTTCTACAGATGGTCCCTTTTGTTTTCCATATACCAGATGATGTTCTTAGGGTCAGATCAGCCACAGGCATTTAAATAAAGACAGCTTGTTTCATTTACCAAGTCAGTGGAAGCTAAAACAACTAAAGAATAAGAGCAAGTGAGAGGTGGCAGGGATGCTGTCCTTTGGAGAAGCCAGCTCAGTGCTGCAGCTGAAACTCTTCCATTTCTCCAGGAAACAAACCAACCCAATCTGCCAGTTGCTCTCTGTGTTAGTAAAGCACCAACTGCATCACTGTGCTGCTTCCTGAGAGAGGACAGGGAATTCCTCAACTAAATCCACATCAATAAGGGAAGAGAATTTCAAGATTGGTATTTCTCCCATCCTAGGTGAAAGCAGCAAATAATTCTTTATATGCAACAGGAAACATTTGCTTAAACCAGCACATTCAGTTCTTCCACATCCTAAACACGTTAATTTTAATAAGCCAATTGTATATATTGAAAGAGATGGGAGAGAGTTGTAAATATGAGTATTTTAGTGTTATCCTTCTCAATTTTTTTTCTACAAAATTTACAAGGAAAAGCTATTTGCACTAAACAATGCTTTGCAATTTTGCTTCATCATCTTCACTCATCTTGTATAAGTTCAGCCACATAAAGCTACCTTGGGTGTAGTCCCACTTCCCAGCAGCATCCCCCAGTGCAGACACACAACTCTCAGAGTCTGGGTACTGCAGCAGCTTTGCAACCAAGGGGGCCAACACTGCATGTGGATCTACAGCTTCAACAAACAAGGGGTTACCTGAGTAGGAACACGATCAAAGTTCTTCCCCAGCATCCTTCGCATGTGCTTCCTGGCATGGGATGTCATTTGGTGCTTGAGCAGGAAGGAGAACTGGCAGCCCTCTCGGATGCAGTGGAAGTGGCTGTTCACCTGGTTGTATTTGCAACCTGCAGACACAAAAACCATTTTATGTTGCACAGGAAGGTACCGAGAGGGAGCAGGATCAGAGGGAAGGTGATTGGACAGGACAGGGCTGCTGTCCATGTGGATTTCTGATGGACTGAACATTATCAGTGGCCATCAGGAACAGTCTTGAACAAAATGAACCCAAACCCACGATCTACTGCCTGCTGGGCAACTGCAAGAGAGGATTACAGCGCACAGAGATCTAAGCCATGAGCCTGAGCCTAGTCCCATCCCTCTTTGTGCCATTATAAAGCAAGGAATATTGCCATTACATCTAGTAGTGCCTAGTGCTCTTCAGTCTTAGCTAGTGCCTTTTCTTTTATAAAGAGAACAAAACCAGGACATTTAGCTGTATCATAGAGGCTACAATCAAAATACACGCTCATAATTAGGTTAAAAACAAAAAGTTCTTTTTCTTTTTTTTCCCCCTATAACTGTGCTCTCAGAAAAGCAGTCTCATACCAGCTCTAGCTCTGGACAGTGTGTGCACTCTGGTCAGACAGGAATGAGCCAGGAAGTGTTTATTGCCACTCCAAAAGTGTTATGTAATAGGAGCAGCTACTGAACAAGCAATTCACATGGGTTCTGGCATACAGCATTTCACACGTCCTGCTCCTCATGGCCACAGCCATGTGTGCCAGGAGTGCACAAATCATTAACAGACAATCCCAAACAGCCACACTGGATAGCTGATAAACAATGGCTTGTCATAGTTCAAACACAGCTGCATCAGTGATCAGGATCTGCTGTTTCCCATCCTCCCTTAGCCATAGCCTCAGATACACAGAGGTAGAGACCTACAGACAGGCTCACTTTTACTTATCTATCTACACCCATCCACCTTTACTTACGTCTATGTTAGTCCTCTCTTCCCAGTCGTACACACTTATACAATTACACACACAGAAACATACATTAAAAAAAAATCTATCGTGTGTGTTTGTTCAGAAACATTCACAGCCCTTAAAACAGGCCAGGGCTTTCTGCACCTGCTATCTATACATACACAACATAAACCCCAGGGATGTACACAGATGTAGAAATGAATCCACACATGGTATAAACACACACACCTACACCATCCCACCATGCTGCCTCTATCTATGCAGGCAAATGCAGGGTGCTGGCTGAATGTGTGTCTATGCCCAGCAGGACCAGCCTACAGGCAAATGCACACACTGCTGGGTGCATGTACCCCATCCCTCCCAAACCTAACGCTGCTGACACACGCAAAGGCTGCAGCTGCCTCGCTGCCAAGCAGCTCCTGACTCACCCAGCTCGTGTGGAGCTGACAGCCAGCGTTTCATGTGCAGGCCAAGAGTGTGTTTGTTTAGGTCCCACTTTCCCCACCTTGCCCGCCCTCCCCATCCCTGTGCTCTGGGGCTGGGAACAAACAAACAGTGCTGCAGGACTGGAACACTGTCACAAAGGGCAGGTGAGAGCTCGCCTGTTGCCAGGGCAGCCCCGTGGGCTGGTGTCACCTATCACTGTCCTGCTTTGTCTAGCCCCTGCTATCACCTGAAACACCAAAAGGTGAGTAAATAACAGCAACTGCTGAATCTACTGCCATGTGTAAACAGGCACAGGTAGGTACTGGCTGTGGTGTGTTGACACTCATTACCCTGGTTACCACAAACAAGCTTCCATTTGGGTACAAATTCTTGATGTATTCCAAGCTGAAAAGTTTTGCTCTGGCTACTGTGTCTGTTTTCCTGCAGTGAAAGGGAACAGCATCCAGAGGTGTTATTCTGAACCTTGTTTGGTTCCAGCCTTTGTTCCAATCAGGAGTGACAGGAAAGACTGGCTCTGTGATGCTGCCAAACCACAATGAGAAGCTTCAAGTGAATCTCAGGCAGTTCAGGATAGAGTTGTCTTTAGGAATTCCCCCATTCAGAGTCCTGGATTTCAGCTCCAGGTATCTCTGCAGGAATCCATTCTACTTTCTGTTGTCATGCATTTGTTTTATCAGCTTTACAGTGGAGGCACTTGGTTTTAGTAACTGCTGCAGTGCTGCTGACAGTTCTGGCAAGTGGGCCAGCCCCAGTCTGAGCCTGGGCCACATTCAGGTGTTTCCTCAGGCCCTCCTCTGGGGCAGGCTGCCATCAGAACTCTGTATTCCCTGCTGCTCACAGGGGCTGTGGAGAATGGATTTGGAGAGAAGGGAGTAGCTTATTACATGTTCTTGTCCATCTCTCTCTCTGGTTCTTTGCCATTTGACTTTCAATATGCTGCACTAGCACTGGTTAAGAAAAAAAAAGCCCTCCCAAGAGTACCCTTACATTTCACCCAACATAAGCAGTATGTCCAAAAGACTACAAAGTATAAAAACAAACAAACACACACAAAAAAAGGCTTTGACAATTAGAATAAAAGGAGTAAAAAAGAGGAAGCTCTATGTCCAGACAAATACATATATGCAATTATCTATAATACAGTTTCTATTTATTTACCTTGGGTCTATTTGGGAAAACATGCTTCAACCAGACAGACCAGGAACTGCTTTATGTTTTGTTGCCTTTCTTGTTTAGTGATTTAATGACCAAATACCTCTTAAGCATAACTTGCAGGTTCTAACTTATGGCAATCTTGGCCTGGACATGGGACACACCACATGAAAAATGAACAGAACTCACCTAGTCTGCCACATTCTTCCCGCTTGGTGAAATACTTGAAGCCATTGGCTGCCCTTCTCTCTGCCTTCTCGTGTTTTTTCACGTGCCAGGGCAGCTTGGTGGTGATGTTAGTCACAAAGTAGCAGCCAGGACGCAGACAGTGGTAATGCCCTCGCATCCGGAATTCACAGTGCTGCAGGGAGCACACAGGCAGGGTGCTTTAGGCAGGTCTAAAACAACTGCACTCTCACCTGCCTGCTACAAATGGTGTCCCTTCTGAGGTGTCAGAGGGGCCTGCACTGATACTCCAGATCCCATTTTATCTTCCACAACCTGCCATGCACCTTGTTCCCTCTTGAGTCTTTCTACATTGCTGTCGTGTACTCTGTAATACACTATTCTACCTTGAAATATCCCAAACCTTACTCATGGCTTTCCCTGGATTTATCACAGATTCACCACAGATTTTTATTCTATTTCCTCTTATGTCTCTCAGATTGTTCTCATTCCCTTGTCCACTTCACCCAAGTCAAAAAACACAAAAGCATCATGATTTCCCATTTGATAGAAACCAAATGTTTTTCCAGACCATGTAATTATGACTTCCATGGCTCTGTAGTAACGCCAAGAATGCTACACACACAGCCTCACTTCCTGCTGGGGATACAGTCTACCTGACCCTTCATCTCCTTCTCCCCACTCCTGCCAGAACACTGCTCTGGAATGGCTCTTACCTGGTTCGGACAGAGACACTGCAGGGAGTAATAAGCAAACTGGTCTCGCACATTCACCAGATTATTGTTGGGGTTGATGTGGTCCAGGCAGTGGGATTCTGCTTTGCCAGAGGTTTTGCACACATACTTGCAGTTCCCAAAGAGACAGTGGAAGTGGAATTTGTTGGCATATTTGCAGTCTGTTGCCAAGCAGGGATCGCTGGAATACATCCAAAACCCAATCATCACCTTCACTCATTTCACACATTTGTTTCTTTGCCAAAATTTAATTCAAGGGGAGCCCAGCTGAAGCCTCTGTTCCAAACATGGCCCACAGATTTTCCATAGCCACCTTTCTCTTCAGGGAAATTGAAGCTGGCAACGTTACTGCAATTCCACCCAGCTACTGCACTTTCTTGATTAGGATTATTAGAACACAGCAATGCATGGTGGGTTCTGTAGTCTTTGAGGGCCCCTTTTCCAATTTGAAGTTCAAAGGAAACAACTCTTGGGTGTGGCCACTGCAGGATTCCAGGGCTTCCCTTGATCTGACAAAACCAGCATTGCTCATCTCATCAGCTAAATGGGTTTGTTATCTTCCACCCCCCACTCAGTCAATGAATTTCTGGCCCAATAACCCTTCATTGTCAAACATACTGCAAAAACACCTGCATTTCTGCACAGCTCTTGAAAGGGATAAAACAGGGATCAGTGATAGATCAGCAAGTGTATCTTCTAGACTCAGCCCTAAAAGTGCTCTCAGATGCACTCAAAAAGCTTAAAGTATTTCCTAGACTTTACAGAAGTAAATTTTCTGTGAGGTCAAGCCCATAGTACTTTCTTGACAGGTTTCTCAGTGGGTGAACAGAAGTGTAGTATTGCAGCTCCAAGGACAGGTACAGAGGGGACTGCAAGGCTGGGGAGGATAGAAGGAGGCAAATGGCAGCTAAAACTTACTTCTCCTGGAATTGGAGAAATCCAGGTTTGACCTGAGGCTTGGCATTCTCCAGGGAAGTCGTTGTCAAGGGTGAAGTTGCCAGGTTAGGCACTGATGCTGGGATCTGAGGCATCTGGGGTATGGTTGAAGCCAGCTGCTTCCAAGCCAGTAGTGTGGGAGCAGAGGGCACAGTAGCTGGATTTGGACTGGGCACGTCAAGGGCAGGAGCATTGGCCATGGTGGCAGAAGCAGCAGATGGTGACAAAGGGGCCAGTGAAGCTTTATTCTCAGTAGCAGTTGAGAAGGGAGACTCAGAGTTGCTTTTCACAGTTCCGCCCTCAGTTCGGAAGTGAAAACTGCAAAACATGATATTAATTCAGACATTAATTCTTGGCCATTTAATATAATTTGATTAAACATCAACAAGAATGTGGCAGGATTCTGTGAAGAAATTGGTGTGGATAAATCCTAAAAGGGGTTCTGGGGACTTTGAGGTAAGATTTAGGGCCCTCCTAAACCATCTATGAAGAGAAGGGAATTCATTAAGATGGGTGGAGACAGGTGTCAAACCATGTTAAAATCAGAAATGCAAGAATCACTGCAGTCCCTGAGATCAGCTGTGGGCCAGCTTCCCAGGGCTGTTGAAGGAAGCCAGGAATTTCCTGCAGTGAACCATCCAACAGGAGAGACCAACTGTGCCAGCAGATCTGTTAAAATTTGCAACATCTCCTTCCCTGTAATCCCCTCAGACTAAGGCACGTGAATGACCACTGTAGGCCTTATTCATTCTTTACTTGGACATTCCATTGCCTTTTAAAGGAACCTGGGTGGTCTGGAACTGCATTGTAGAGCTTTCTCAAGCTTCCCATGTCTCCTGTTCCCCTACTCACTTGGCGTGCTTGATGGCTCCATCCAGGGTGCTGAAGAGGGCTCCGCATTCCTCCACCACACAGTGGAAATGCACCTTATGCAGAAAGTCACATTGGGCATCACAGAAATCCTTGGTGCCAAACCTGCCCAAAACAAACAAGCAGACATCTCAGGGAAGGACCCAGGAGAGAAGCGGAGTTGGAACAGACATTTTTTTCTGTGTTTTTCAACTCTATTAGCATTCCCACATACAACAGTCATTCCAGGGAGCCTAGATCCAGAATCCAGCCACCCCCTGGCCTGGATAGGAGGGTACCCCACAGATGGGAGAGATGAAGCATCACCTATGCAGCAATTACAGCCTGGACTGCAGAAATACTGCCCAGCACCATCCCTGATGTACAGAACAACAACCCTGCCATGCAAACCCCAGAGCAAACCCCACCACATTATCCAAGAAATGCCTTGTGTCATCTGGGAGCAAATGGCCAAGAGGGCAGAACCAGCTCAGCATGGTGTCACTGCTCACTCACCGCTGAGATCCTCTGGACTTAATAAGTGCAGAACAAATACATGTGATTTCAGGGAACTCCAGAATCACAGGGAATCAAGAAAACAAGTAAGAAACACTGGCAGGAAGGATTTGAAACTTAACAAGGGAATCTTGCATAATTAAGGTACAACAAACTACAGTTGCTCTGATGAGCAGGAAAGCAAGAAACAAACAGCAGCCTGTATGGTCCCAGGAGGGACCTCTCACCAATGGGAGGGTAAAGGAAAGAGAAAAACTTGTACTGGAGAAGGAAGGTCTGTGGATTTACATGTGCTGTCAGTTATGGCTTGCAGAGAGAAGAGGAAGGAAAGTAATTATGGGGTAAGAGAGAAGAAACCAAGTTATTGCAAACTAAAGGGGCTGTTTTATCAGACAAGAAGTGTTGAACCTAGAAGGAAGGCCCCCGCACGAAAAGGGAGGTGATGAATCAAAAATGGCTGTATGATAAGATTTGCTTTGGATGAGAAAACTAAAGACAAAGCAGAGAATTTGGGATGAAGTGAAGACCTCCTAGAAGAGCGGATAAGGGGACTCATTCAAAAAATACAGAAATGCACGGATCAGTCAGTCTGGATGATGTATGTCCTGAAGTGCAATGGAAATTAACTCCCAAACTGATTACATTACCATTTGCTGGTTTTTAAGCCATAGAGAAGTGGGAGGTACCACATAAGTGGAAAAAAAAATTAAACAGGTACTGGTTCTTTGAGGGGGAAAAAAAAGACAAGTCATCTTTGTCAATTATCAAATCTCTGGCCTTAACTTCTCCTTCCAGTAAAGTAATGGAACAAATATTAAGAGGGAGGAGAAAAATCATTAAACATCTAGAGGATAAAGGAACCATGAGCAATAAACAGCATCAGGATTATAAAGAATAAATCTTGCCAGACAAATTTAATTGCTTTTTTTGATAGAATTACAAAATTAGTGGGTGAAGGGATGCAATATATTTGGATTTTAGTAAAGCACTTGATTCGGTCTTGCATATGCTTAGAATTAATTCCAATTGGCCTGGATGTAATGCCACCTCATGGCTTGAGACTGGCTGAGGGACCATAAACAAAGGCTGATGACAACCAGCACCACACTGAGCTGGGAGGAGTGAGTGCTGAGAGGAGGACTTGGGTTAGTCTGAGTTTATTTAACATCTTAATTAGCAATCTAGGAGTAAACAGCATGTTTATGAAATTCACAAAGGTACTAAACTGGGAGGAGGTGGCAATACCAGTGCAAGAGGAGAAAAAGAGGACAGAGGGGTTTGGCAAGACAAGGGAGAAGGTTCAGAACAGGAGAATCATCTTTGGAAACACACAACAAATACACTTGGGCGTGGGGATGTTTAATACATTGGGGACTCACTAAACAACATCAAAAGCAATTCTGTGTCACAGAGGATGATAAACATGGTACTATACATTACTCTGTGCAGATACAACCAAATTGTGAGCTGCCTGCTTGGGGGCAGGAGGCTTTTCTTTTGGGAGGGGGGCAATTCTGCACCATCCAGGGAGCAACAGGAAAGCAGCAGAACCTGCAGGCAGAAGGGACTAACCCAGAGTCAGAATAAAGGAAGTAAGTAAGCCTGGTTAAATGGAATGCTGAAAGTCTGAATTCCAGCTGCAGAGAGGGATCATCTGCTGTAGTTCAAGGGGATGTAAATAGAGCTGCAACAAAACTACAAAAAGGACAATTCAGGCAGAAAACCATGGAAAAACTTGTGACGTTGAAACTTACTAGGTGGTAGAATAATGCTCCCAGAGACAAGAAAATAACCACACTGCCCTGGCAGAATTACAACCAGACTGGACAAAATGCAAACGGACTGCAGGGAAGGATCTCACACCAGCCAGGGGCTGATGGACTAGAAGATTTTCTAGTCTTCTGTATTAAAGCCTGTGATTTACAAAGTGTCCACTGGCATTTGTAGGTGACTGTGTCAGAGCACAGACCTGTATGTGTGCCTGGGTGTATCTGTGTGTGCTCAAAGCACGTGTCTGTCTGGGCATGTATGTGCATGTGTCTGTACGTGGGTGAGCTTTGTATCTGTTCCATTTTCTTTTTGAGTCTCCTTTCCTACAACAAAAGCAGCAGAAATCCAGCTCCCATACCCCTTTACTTATTCCCATGCCTCTACATCCCCAAGACTTGTTTAGTTTCAGTGTCCTGCCCAGAGGAAATGCCTCAGGAAGATGTCAAGGCTCCAGTGACCTGTGGGTAATAACTGGCCATGGTCTCACACAGGTCCAGTGCTAAGAGCACAGCTGCACTGGGTCCCCTGGGCTTCCACAACGGGGTCATAAGGAGGAGCCTAAGGTGAAGTCCAGGATAACAGAACCACGTGAAGATTTGTGCTTGTATTTGGTTCTCAAGATCCCTCTGCAAAATAATTCTATGTGGGCAGGTATTTCTTACTAGACATTAACACCTGATGCAGGTAGGTATGAGCAAAGGCTAAATGTGCTGCAGGTGATCAGTGACAGAATTAGGCCTTTACGTTCAACAGAACTCTGTGCCCAGGGTGAACCACTGAGTCAGACACTTCACAAAGGAAGCACTTTTCCCTTTCCCCTATTCCCAGTTCCATGCTCTTCTTACCGGCGCAGGTACATCTTCCATGGCTCAGAGAGCTTCTCCTGGACAAGTGCCTTCACTGCCTTGCCCAAGTACTGGGTTGGCTCCCCAGCCCCAGCCTGGCTGCCTTCGCCTTCTGTCTTAATGTTCAGCAGGTTGCCAAGGCTGGCACTGGTCTTGGACATCTGGAACAAGAACACAGACACTGCATCAAGCCCAGCACAAAGACACAGACACGGCCACCCTCAGGACTGTCCCACAGAGAGCAGTGTTTTCAAAGATTAAAAGAGAAGACAAAAAGTCTGTGGAGGCTGCTACAACTGCATCAGCAAAACTTACTAACACCTCACTCTTCTGCATCTCCCACCCAACTATCATAAAGCACACAGGTGTTGACTATTCATGGCTCTTGTTACAATAATGAAGCATCATGTCTACTTTATCCATGAGGAAACTAAGGTGAAGAGAGACATCCCCTATTTGACTACGGAAAAGGCGTGTGGGCTCCAACAGTAACAGCCCTGTGTACTTCTTACAAATTGCTGGTGGTAGAACTGGTAAACTCTACCTTATTCAGTCATCTTATCCCAGCCGCAAGGATGTCTCCTTTAAAGTGTCTATCAGGTATGTTTGAGGGTGGAAGAATGAAAATCCCATTCAGCTAGGGAAAAATTCTGTCTCAAGTTCCTGGAAAATTCTTATTAACTTCAATAATAAAATCATGTCACTTTTCTGTGCTAAATGGACACATCCTCCATGACGCAGGACTCGGACTCACAATCTGCATTGCATGAAAAGCTTCAAATAGAATCTACACAGAGAAGGTTTACAGGTCCAGGTGTATGATGTGCGGGACAGAAAAATGAAGTTACTCAAGCCTGCCTAGAGGGAAAATTTTCTTTCCGAATAAATGCACAATTTCCCAGACTCTTTCTTTCTCTGTTGTGCTCTCAACTACCCCCAGTAACAACAGCAAATTTCACAGCATGAATAAAATGCAGAATTGGGCCCAATACTTGCACTGGAAACTCCACTCACTTGAGGGTCTCAAAGCCCTTTATAAATATCAGTTAATTAAGCCTGACAGCCCCCTAAATAAACTGCAATAGGCTACAGAAATCCTGATTATTTGAGGCTCTCTTAATGCCCCCTGAAGGTAAAGCCCCTGCTGCTGTGTGGAGACTGAAGCTCTTTATGACTGGAGTCAGAAATTCAGGTCGTGTGTTTCCACTGGTAATTCCATTTCTGTAAAGGGTTCTTTTTCCTAGAAAAACAATGAAGAGTTCCCAATGGACAGAAATTGTGTGCAGCAAGAGGAAGAAGCAAGTGTGATGCCTTCCTGAGCAGACTGAGCTTGACTTTGCAGTGTTTAGTCTTGGAATAGGTTCCATCAATCACACACACAGTGGGTTCTACTCTTTGCTGGTTTATCTCAATGGTTAATCCCAGTCCTTTAACCTGACTCCTGGTTTGCACCTGTGCTACACTTGCTTTGCACAACTTAAAGAACCTTATGTCAGACTGCACACAAAGAAACACTTTTTTCTAAACATACACTTAAATCACATATTAGCCCGGAGATTTCCTAGTGAAGTCTCCATTGAAAGAGAATTTCCCTGATCAGGGACCTTCAGAATGACTCATGATCCCAGAGAGCAGAGTTACTAAATATATTTGCTTGCTAAAGAAAGACCTGCATATTTGGAAACACTGAAGGGATAATACAAAGGAACAAATAAGAAATTAAGTTTAAAAGGGAAAATCAAAACCCCAGTGTAACAGAGAACCAATGGAAGAGAAAAGTGACATAAGGATAAATGCAGAAATTAAACAACACAGGGGAAAACAGTGATAAGAAAGAAAGGAGGTGGGAGATTACCAGGCAAAGTCACTTTGCCCTCTCTTGAGGGTTATATGGCCTTTATGCATGTAACACCCAGAGTCAAGGGAATGGCAATAGTTATGCCTGTAAAACCTATCACATAGCAGAATATTAAAGCATGGCTCAAAGGGTGCCCTGATCTCTACTGCAGTTGTATACAGCCGCAAAATTAATCTTGGTACGGTAGAATTTATCATGTAAAAGAGAAATATATATTGGAGATGATGTATAATTTAACGAAAAAGTAAGGAAAAAGAAACTCTGCGTTATCTAAAATAAATATTCTAGAACACAGTAAAGGGTACTCTGTTAGACACCATTACTCACACCAGAAAGACAGAAATTGATCATTTTGGTTCAAAACTTTCAATTTTTTCATCTCTTTCATAAAATCAGATTATTCTCTCCTTCCCCAAATGAAGGAAAATGTTTTTAAGTAAGTAAACAAAATGAGTAACTGTAAAAGGAAAGTGAGAGAGTTGACAGGTTCTGAAAACAAAAACAGAACAAAAAAACCAAACAAAAAAAAACAACCCAGAAACAAAGAAACAAACAAAGAAACAAAGAAACCCAATCAACCCCCCCTCCCAAAAACCAAAATTAAAAAAAAAAACAAAAAAAACTAAAAAAAAAAACCAAAAAAGAAACCTTTCGGAGCCCTCCTCTGTCTAGAAAGGATGGGAAAAANCCCCCAAAAAACAAAAATAAAAAAAAAAACAAAAAAAACTAAAAAAAAAAACCAAAAAAGAAACCTTTCGGAGCCCTCCTCTGTCTAGAAAGGATGGGAAAAAAAAGGTGTCAGAGGCGGCAATATATTTCTTCAGCCAGTTCATTAAATTAATTCGTAAGCAGTGGCTCTGAAATTATACCCGATGAAAAATGGTCTCAAAATTTAAATGGTACAAACTCATCTTATTAGAGGCAAAACATTAAAAAACAAACGTATCTCTTCCCCCCCTTCCCCGCTATCGCAGCTTTAATTTCTCTTGGTGGGGGGAATGAAAGGCGTTTGATGGATGGCTCTTACCTTATTCATAAGCGAGGATAAAAGAGATGAATTTGCCGAGACTGTGTGGCCATTTGATTCATTACTGAAACACACAAACCAACAGGGTTTAGTTAAGATGTGCACAGGGACCATGAATGCAGAGATTAATCCTTCTCCCTTCAAGCTGCCTCACTCCTCACCTACTACATCCAGAGGAAAAGAATGATGCCAACCCTCCCTTGGGCGGGCCAAATTCGCTTACTTGTGATAGCCAAGAGGGAGAGAAAGAGGGTCCCAGGTCTGCAGAATTCAGTTCTTTCAACTACTAAATGGCTTGGACCTCTTCTCCCAGTGTCCACTCCATCACACTTCATTTGTTAATTCATGACCTCCTCCAGGTTTTACCCCTTCATCCTTCCGAAAGTATCACAGAAATACCACAAAAACAAGGGGGATGTTGACGAAGGCTCATACTGCCAGGGACATGGGTCCCCATGGGCAGTAAGGAAGGCAAGTAACAATCCTGCCCTGAAAGGCAGCCTTAGGATCTCTGCAGTTGGCTCCAATTGCTGGACTCCCAAAGGGAAGCTTGTTTAAATAAGGTCTGGACAGGAATGGATACAAAGGTCAAAGTGGAGCTCACTTATCCCAAGGATTAGTTCCCCTGTACTTTTTCCACACAGCACAATCCCCAAACACTCCTGTTCTCAGAAGAGACTTTGGGCAAGTGGGACACATGCTCTGAGATAGGTGCATTCACATCTGCACAACCATCACCATAACTATAGACCAGCCTATGCCAGACACAGAGCAGAGTCAGCCTGACACCCAGCTGTTTTGTGTGTCCAGTTTCTCTGGAACGTGCTTCCCTTAGCCCTGATTCAACAGATTACAGCAGTGCAAATGCTGCTGCTAAGAGTGTGCTGAGGTGTGGCACTGGGGCAGGTTCAATCAGCAATTTGTGACAAGAGGGCTAAGTGAAAACAGCTTTGCCAGTGGCTCAATTTTCAGAAAGGAGCACAGGAAGTGAAGCTCTTGTCTAAGAGTCAGTGCATGCCTGGGAGCCCAAAATACCACCTGGAGAACATACACCGAATGGGGAGCAGGATGAGCCTGCCTGCCTCCAGGTTTGGGGTGTCCAACTCAACCACTGTGAAACTGCCTTTCATCAACATGTTCTGCTGTGTCCTCTTGAAATCCAGGGATGGAAACTTCCCAAAACCTGATGCTGGGAAGGGTTGAGTGTGACTGCCTGCCCACTTCTCTCACCCATGGTCCTTGACACTCAGGTCCAAGCTGTGCTCCTGCAAGGGGTCCTGACTGGTGGCGGATGAGGGTCCCATGGCCTCAGCAGGTTCCTGCTTCACCTGGACTGGATTGAACCGTCCGGGAGGTGCTGGTTGTCCATTCCCTGCTCAAGAAATACAGTGAAATTAAGTGCAAAAATAAATTAAAAGCATAGGTCTAAAATGAGGTTACAGTGGCAAATAAGTAAGTTAAATCATTGGCATCAGTGCCTAAGTGGAAAAAGCAAAGAAATAGTGGGGGTGGGAGGGAAATACTGGGATTGCTGGTCAGCGTTTATTGCCAAGTTGACATGATGGGTTCTGACGTCCACTCCAGCGTGGAAATTCTTCAAGTGATAATTATTGCAAAATTATGTCAAAGTTGTCCAGGCTATGGGCCCTTTAAAGGAGAAGGGCGGAAGGAGCGTGGGGGAGACCTGATTCTCTGCACAAACTGTCATAACTAATTTGCGGGGCTGCCTCTTAAGCGTTTATTAAAGACTCTGTTAATGCTGAGGCAATGTGGCAGCTTTCGACTGCTAGTCAAGCCCCCTTCCCCGTCCCCGGTCCCAGCGTTGCCGTAGCGACAGCGCTGGCCCGACACTGCGCCTGCCCAGAGGAGCATCTGCCCCGCCGGGCCTATCGAAGGTGACAGCACCGGGACCGCTGCAGACCGCGCCACCTCCTGCCACCGCCCTCTCCGTGTCCCCACTGCAACGGGGAATGCTTCTTCTGAGGGTTTAGTGCCGGGCCCATGAAAGAAGAATTCAAATTAAAGGAAGAGAGGGGAAGGGGGGATGGGTGGCGGGGAGAGAGGAAGGAGAACAAATTGAAGAAAAAAAACTAGGAAAAACGGCAAAGAAAAAAGGAGGGGAAAAAAGTTGCTGACAGGAACATGTCTGCAGAGCTTTTCTCCACAATCCCCAAGTGACTAAAATATTAATTTACCCTCCGGCAGTACAGCTGACGGCGAGCTGCTTCTCAGACAGCAAGTGGCATTTTATTAAAAAATAAAGGAAAATAGTTCCCTCAATGACCTTTCTCTGCTTTAGGAAATAATTTTTCAAACAACAATTTTAAAAGTATGTGAAAGTTCCCCTCCCTCTTTAATCAGATCACTTCCTTCTACTCCCCCGTCAGCTCTTGGGAAGCCGGGGCCATCAGCGGGCGCTCCCAGTCCCGGGGGCGCTCCCCAGTGCCGGGCCCGCAGCTCCGGGCTCTGCACACCCCGGGAAGGAGCCTGGGCACAGCCCAGGGCCGGGCGAGCTGCCGGGCACAGCCTCCCCTTCGCGGCCCCTTGCTGCTCCCCATGAGCTGACCGTGTTCAGCAGACGGGGGAGGTTTCCCCGTGCTCTCATGGGAGCCCCGCATCCCTCTGTCAGGGATGCGATTGGGCTACGACCTGCCTCAGGCCTAGGTGGCAGCAGGAAGAGCTCTGGGCTGCCCCAGGGGACTTCCCCTTCCCATCTTCTACCCCTCAGGTAGCACAGGCAGAGGGGAGCAGAACTTGCAAGAACTGACCAAAAGGAAGGTCGTGTCTGTGGACTGTACCAACACTATCCCCAAACCCACAGCTGGGACAACAAGGCTGAAGCACAGAACAGTCCCCCAGATTAGAAAAACAACTGGCCATGAGCTACGGCACCATCACCACTGGGCCCAGCTAAAGCTCGATGCAGTCTCAGTAGAGCCTGCAAGTACTGGCTAAGGTATTTTTTTCTTCATTTCTACTTTCAATACAGTGCCTCTCTCTTTTCAGCCTATAGCAAATTATTCCTGGCGACACTTCAGCTCTGGTAAGAGCCTACTCTCTTCATGGACAAAGATGTTTCTTGCCTCTCTTCTGGCCATGCGGGTATAAGACAGGCTCTACCGGAAACCCTGCCAAAACTGCCCTCCTCAAGGGTTAGTTAACCTCCTCAAAGGTTAATTAATTTCATTCTCTCTTTTATTTTCTTTTACTACCCCCTCCCCAACTGCAGTCCCATGGACAACTGGTTGGCTTCTCATTCACTCTCCTCCAAGTCATCAGGCACTGCTCTGCCTCCCACCACTGTCACAACTGATGAGGTAACTCACCTGCTTCAAGTGCCACAGAGGGCTTGAGTGCAGCTGCTGCCAGCCTGGCCATCATAGGAGAGATTAATCCCTTGCTAGCAGAGATCCTTTCCATTATAGAGGCTGCTGGAGCAGGAGAAGAAGTAGCCACTGGCTCACCAGATCCTGAGACTGCCTGGGATGAGGAATCTGTTGGAGCAGATGATGCTGGATTGGTGCCAGAAGAACCAGCAGTCATCAGATTAGCCGAGCCGGCAGGAAGTGGTGTAGCGACCCGACTGGGGATGATGGGGAAGAAGGATCCAGCTGTTCCAGGAAGTGCTGAGTTGGAGAGTGCCAGGGCCAAGGGTATATTGCTGGGAAGAGCCTGGGAAAGCAGGCCAGAGATCTTTGTGGCTGGTGTCATGCTGTTGGCAGACTTGGTGGCCTGTGAGGAAGCGAGCTCAGCCGCAGAGGAGGGTGCAGCTGGGACAATGAGAGAAACGGAAGACTGCTGACTGGTCGGGGAGGCACTCAGGCTGGAGTTCTTGGAGCTCATGGCAGAGAAGTCAATAAGGTCATCGTTACTGGACTCCTCTTGCTCGTTATCCTTGGAGCCCAGGAGTGAGGGAGGCAGGCCCAGCACTCCTGAGCTCCGGATGTGCCGACGCTCATGTTTGCGTTTATGGGAAGTCATCTGGCTGGTGGAGGTGAAGGTGAAGCCACAGCCTGCCCTTATGCAGTGGAAGTGGTTGGTGGCCTTGCTGTAGACACAGCCTTCATACTTGCATTCCTCATACTTGTAGAACTTCTTGAAGCCATCCTTAGCATAGGCATCATCTTTGATGTGGTAACTCTTGTGCTTCTCAATGTCACATTTGTTCTTGAAGGTGAATGTACACCCAGGTCTCCTGCAAGGGCATCGAGGAGAGGGTGGTTGGCTGGGTAGGTAGAGTTGCTGTCTCCCGCCTCCCTCTAGGAGAAGGGCTGGGGCTGTAATGAGACAACTGCCCTGGCTGCAGAGGGGCTGAGGAGCTGTCTGTGGTTTACCTGGGACACCCAGGCAAGCAGATACGCTGCCATGTGGGAGAGCTGGGAAGCTCACTCCACTCTGCAGAACAGCCACAGGAACATGGGAATACAGACACCCTCCACTAAAAGTTCCAACAAAGCAGTAGGTAAAGGGGACTACGGTACAAACTCTGCTTTCCTACTCTTACTGAGAACGTAAGAAATCAGTAGAAGAGCAGTTGTGCACAGAAGGCTAAATCTGGCCCTAAAAGGGATGAGCTGGCTGGAGAGAACCCTACCATGGAAGTGCCATTAGCAGTGTATTAATGGCCTGCTTCAGTTGCACTCTGAAGAGCACTGTGATCTCTTTCCCAAATGATTCTAGGCTCTATTTTCTAGTGGGTATCCTCTCCTCAGATCATACTCCTGCCTTCAGAGTGGTCTGTGGCACAATCCTGGAAATCACATCTGCTCTGGTACACAAGTTCTCCCAGGAGCAGTACTGAGAAGGTCACAGCAGGGCAAATAAAGTCCCTGTGCATACTCCTGAAATTATGACTTGGCAGAAGGAGGCAAACAGACCACACAGCTCTGAGGCAGGACTCCTCCCCTTCCCTGTTGTCTCACCTGCAATGGAAGTGAGTGGTTTTCTGCCCGTAGAACTGGCATTCCACAGTGCCGCAGTCCTCTGTGGCACGGAACCGCTGGAACCCATCGTTGATGAGCTGCGTGTTCTTCTTGTGGAAGTTCTCATGGGTCATCACATCAGAGGTGCTTGTATAGACCTTGTTACAACCCACCTACCCCAGGCCCAAAGAGGAGTCATCAGCACAGCGGTTTAACAACCTGACATTATAACCAGCAGCAATAAATACATGAGCAGCACATGTACATTTAATAGTTCCATTTGTGTGCTTCTCCTAGAGGTATTAAGTCATCACTTTAATTCCCAGTCTAAAGACTGATAGAGCATAGAGCAGTTGTGAAAAAAACCCAAACCCAAACCAACTCTCTGGGCATGAAACAGTAAGAAAAAAAGGGAGGATTGGAGGGATAAAACACCAGCTCCAGATAATCATGCCTGCCTGGGGAAGCAGTTAGTAGGGCTCCTGCTCTTAAAGAGAAGAGAACACTAACAGATGCTGTTGCTTTTTGTTATCTTGGAGGGACACAGAACAAAGTAGGATTTCATCTATTTGGGGAATACAAAATTGAGTAGGAATAAGTTATTTACTTCTTTAGTCCTTCTGGGCGGTAAGGCATGCTAGTGCAACATGAGGCCAACCAGTCTTTTGAGCTTGTAATGAACGGTTTCATTCTAGCAAATCTTAAACCCCATGTTCAGTTGATTTTAGCAAACTGGTGACTTTTTTTCCCTGTCACTGTTCAAGACTCCCACTTCAATAATTTTAAACTTGTGCAGCAAATGGGAATCATGTGACGAGGACGGAATGCTGAAAACCTGCTTTCCTCTGGGTAAAGCGGGGCAACTTTGCCATATTGAGTAAAAACCCACTGGAATCTGAAAACGTCCTCAGCCCTGCTGAGGGAAGGTTTTTTTTCTTTTCTTCTAGCACAACATGTGCCAATGCCTGCACCATCTCAGAAATGAAGAGAAGGAAAACACCACCCCTTAGTTCAGCCCAGGTTGATTCAAACAGGCAATAACAAAACCCATGACAAATACCCAGAGAAAAAAATAAAAAGGATCTCCAGCTATTTCCAATAGAAAAGAGTCTCTCTCTCTCTCTCCACACTGACACCTTGAAAAAAGACAGGCCCTGCATGGCATTAAAAAAAAGAATTAAACAAAAGCGTCCTTAGGAATAATTTGCAATGCAGCTCTTGGTGCGAAAGCCTAAAAAAATGTCAGTTTATATAAACAACTAACTGAATTTTATCCACACCAATTATGGACATAAAGAAAAAAACCCACATGTGATGGATGGCACAAATTCTGCCATTTAAGCAGTATTTTCTTTAATTGGGAGTTTATAATCTGACACCTTTCCTCTAAGACACTGCTTACATGGGCATTACTTTACTGGAAGACAGTGGGCACAGCATGGAATTAGCCATATATAGTTGTGTAAGCGAGGGTCTCTATTCGAACTCAGAGTGACTTAAAGCTGTGAAACACTCCTTGTACTCTAAAAAAAATCAAACAAATCCCACCCTGCTCAACTGAAGAAACTAACAATCAATATTATGGAAGCATAACAGAAAATGTCCTCAAGAGAAAGACACATGAAATTCCCAATTTATCAAATGCTGTAAGAGCATGCTTCAACCAGCCCCTATTCAGGACAGAACTTGAGTGCACACCTAACATTTAAGTATGTGCTTAAGCCCCATTGACTTCAGAAAGCTTACTGGACTTAAAGTTAAACATATGCTGAAGTCTATCCTAGCAAAGCATTTAAGCATGTGATTAAGGCCTTGTGACTTCAACTAGGGTCTTAAACTGCTGGGACAGGTCAGGAAGTGAGCCTGGCTTTTCAGACCAGAAAATCTATCACCAAGGGTTGGCTGATCATTCTGTTTGTAACTGCAGCACATTCTCAGGGCAATTGTTTAGGCCACAATTCTGCTAAAACAAGTACACGTGGAGCCCTTGAACCTGAGGAACAATCAGGGTAAGACCTAAACAATGTTCATTCTATAACAGTGAAGGCATCACAGTGACATCTGTGCAGCAGTTCCAGCTCTGGCTACACTGCTGCTGAAGCTTGGCTGCCCCTGAAACATGGCTCTCAGCCTACACCACACACAAGTGCCACTGACAAAGGACATGGAGAAGATATGTGACATTAAGGTTTAATTACTTTAGAATTGATTAGGGAGGAAATTAACCCAGTGCTAAAAGGGTAGATGTGCCACAAGAAAGTTTCAAGGGAGGATCAGATCAGATTTGAGTAGAGACAGTGCAGTGGCATTAAAGAAGTCCCTGAGTCTCAGAGATTGGGACTTGCTTGAACAAGTCCAAGACTATGAGAAAACCCTAAGACCTGCTTTGCCTCACTGCATGGGCAAGGCTTCTAAAAACTGAGAATGGGGCTTCCCTTTGCCATTCCCAACACTTGGCAGTACAAGTGCAGTGAGGACAGGGCGAGGTTCCTGACGCAGAAGTGAGCAACACAGGCTGTGAATGTCCCCCCTCTGCCTTAGGACAGCCTCACAGCCCCACACTCTCTGACAAGGGAGCACTGGGGGGATGGAACTCGCAAATCCTTGCAGACCTCCCTAGAGAGGAGCTGGCTCACACCGTGGCTCCCGGTGCCGTAGCTCTTGGTGCCCCGGCTCCTGGGACTGTGGCTCCCGGTGCCGTGGCTCCTGGTGCCCTGGCTCCCAGTGCTGTGGCTCCTGGTGCCATTACCTGCATGCAGTGGTAGTGAGTGCTCTTCCCGTTGAGGTGGCAGCCATGGTAGTAGACGCTGCAGTCGTCCAGGGGGCTGAAGCGCATGAAGCCGTGCTGCAGGGAGTTATCTCGTTTCTTGTGCATGTTGTAATGCCGAATCACGTCCTGTTTACTGGTGAATCTCTGCAGAGATACAGAGGCAGGCAGTGAGACACACATGATGCCAGTGGGTGAGTAATCCTGGGGGCAGGGTGGGTGTCTTTTGTTGTTGTTAATAAACTCATGGGACCAGGAGCTGAAAGCTTGGCAGTAATCACTCCAAGAGAATCAGATTAAAGAGGAATTGTGTGCATGTATCTTCTTGGTAGAGGGAAAGTAAATACACATGAAAAGTTCTAGAGTAAACATGGCACTGGGGTGATGCCCAGAATCTGCTCCCTGCAGCTTTAAGATTGCAGTTCTTCTAACATAATTTTAGCTGCTACTATCTCAAGAAGTGCTATAGTTAGAAAGCAAACCAGTGAACTGAACAGTCTACAAGCAAGTAATCCAAGCTTCCAAGTCACTCACTGTAGTGGTTAGCAAGACACTGGCTGCCACATTCATGTCGGACTAGAAATTGGGAAAAACTCTTTGCTCTTTTACACTGTCTTCCCATTCTAAGTTTCTTGCGTCCCCTAGAAAGTAGGATGGTTTTATTAGGAAAACAGGGACACAAAACTTTCTTCAAGTCACAGAAAAAGATGCTTTTCTCCAGAAAAATAGAGCTCAGAGCTAAATCTGCATGACCAGAATATCGTTTTCAACCTCTACCTGCTTGAAGCAATGAAGGGGTACCCCATTGTCAGAGCAGGCTAAGTGCCTTTAAAATGAAGCTTTTTATTTCTGTTTCCCACAGACATCAATATTTACCACTGAAGGTGAGAAAGTAAATCTGATTTTTTTTAAAAAAGAAATCAATATCCATTTATTTTGAGCAGTAATTGAAAAGGCCTGTATTCTAATGTTTAACAACTTTTCTAGTCTGCCTCATAGGAAAGAAATGATTATTGCTTCCACTCTTTCCTCCTATAATATCAATCCTGATCAATCTCGTTGGTATTGGCACGGGAATATATGGATATAGATTTCAACAGAAATCCCTTGGAGGCTGGAGCTATGATTTCCCAGGGTGTACATATAGGATTGCTATTGCCAATCATTGTTAATTTGTGCCCACTTATTACAAAGCGTTACTTATTCTAAAATATATCTCAGCCATAAAATAATTTGCATTTTAAAAAGCAGCCTAAATCCTTATTCCCTGAGAGACCAGACAGCTCCTTTGCAAGCAGCTTCCAGACTCCTTAGGAAGTAATCATGAGGCCAATCATAATAATAGGTTTTTCTGTTTTTCCATCCTTTGTGTTTCTCTCTTTCTGGTGCAGGGATATCTGTGTTACAGTCAGGATAGACTCATCTTGATTACTCGGTGCTGGGCTAGAAGGACCAGCACATGCATCCCAGACAGAAACTCTCCTTTGATCAATAGAAACCCACAGCCAAGCCCAGCAGCTCCAGATCAACTTCCTCTGCTGTGGTGAGACTCATCCCCGTGAGACCCGAAGGTCTCCCAGGGCAGGGCTGAAGTTGTGTCTGGTGCACGGCAGAGGCAAACTCTGGGATTCCCGCTCAGGCATCAGCCTGACCACAGAAATGCCAGTGTCAACCTCCCGGACCTGGGATGAGGGTAAACAAACACAGCACGTGACCGCTGGCTTGACGTGGATACCCTGGCAATTCTCCCAGCAATTACAGCATCGCTCCTACCCCCACGCCTTCCCCACAAATCCCGCACCGCCGCTGCTCTTACTGCGTGTTTTGTTGCACATACTGCTGCTACAAAGTCACTTGGGCAGCAGGAGGGAAAGAGACAGACTAACAGATCAGCATTCCCTAGTTTCAGGCACAGTTTGTAACACAGCACGATTTATGCTCTTGGTGTTTTACTGACATAAATGCGGAGTAGTTCCACTGACTTGAGATGATCTGTATTTGGCTCCTCACTGTAGCAGTCTGAGTTTGGTTAAATGGTATTAGATTGAGTTAAATGGGAGCAAAATAAAGTTCTGTTAAATTCAGGACATATCCTGTTCTCTTTCTGAGCAGCAAAGTGAAAAGGCATATGCATGCATGTGGGAGGAAAGCACAGGAGGACACACACTCCCCCTGTGTGTTGGGGGAGCCATGCTGCCACGTTTTGAGCATTGCTGTACCTGGTAGTTGCACTCTGGGTCAAGGCAGTGGTAATGCTCCCGGTACTGGTACGCGCAGTGTATGTGCCCACAGTGCTGGCTGCCAGAGAACCTGCAAACAGGAGAGAGGAGAGAGAATCAACCACTGGCCTGGCAGCAGGGCCTAGAAGCAAGGTACAAATAAACCTGCTTTCATCTCACATGTTCATGGCATTAAACCCCACCTCCTTTATCCCCTCCAAGGATGGTGACCCTCTCATCTTCCCTTGCTTATTTGTCACTATTTAAAGGTGATTCTTGAGCCGGATCACTCAGGTCCTATACATCCCTAATCTGTCTTTCCCCTTGAAATTCGTCTCTATTATCTAAGTTGTTTACTTGGGGAAGCATAAGGAAGGAGGGTTCCTTGAACTAAACACCACACAATAAATAGAGTTTAAATAGCACACCAGCAAGTTTCAGAAACCTCCCACGACAGAAGGAGACAAATAAATGTTGGGCAAATATGGATTCTAAATTTTAAGGATAAGCCTATCTAGTAGGAGATCAGAAAAGCTGCATACAGCAAATTTGAACATTCCTGACATACAGAGTGGCAAAAAAGACCAGAAAGACAGAAATGCCTCCATACATACAGTCAGTGTGCAGAATTTATTGACTGACAGACACACCAGGAATTGGCACAAGGGGATGATCCAGTAATGGGGTAATCAGTGCAATGAACTCCCTTGTGTATATTCTAGAGGACCCTAGAAGAGCTTGAAAGGGAAAAGCAGTGGAGAGAAGGGGACTCAGAGGGGAAACATTCAAAGATAAAGTACCATCTGCTCAAAGGTTCCTCAAAGGTTCCTCATGTCACTTAAGTGCTAAACACAGCAGGAGTGCATATGATAAAGGGCATGGGAAAGAAATGAGGAAGGGCAACAGATAAAAAAGGAAAATGAGAGGAGTAAGGGTGTCCTGGGGCAATCGAGGAATGGGGCAGGAGCAGGGAAGATTACGAATCATCGTAAGGTGAGGTAAGGAGGCTTCAGGATAGAAAAAGTCTGGATGAAAAGCAATAGTAAATGAGCCATTTCTGAAACACAATAAGGAAGAGGAGGTCAACTGTGGAGACAGCAGGGCCTCTAGGAGATGGAAAGGGGACTTAATTGACAGAAAAGATAGACATTGCTAAAAAATTAAATGACTTCTTTGCCTCAGCATTCACAAAGGGAGACAGTGACAGATGCCAGGAGCAGACATGCCTTTCCCTGGGGAAGGAGAAGAAATACTGCAGGAAATCAGGATCACGTCAGAACAGGTGATTGAGAAACTGGAACAAAACTCAGCAGCAGAGAAGAAATAAACCACAAGGCAAACAGCAGGGCTGGCTGCACAAACAAAGGTGTGGAACTGAGAGCAGAGGAAGAGATTCCTGCTCAATGCCTGGGCAACTGGTAGGCTTGTCCAGGGTAGTTGGCAGAGCCACTGTGGCACTGACCACGGACATGTGGCTCCACAGCACATGTAGATAACCGGTCCTGCTAGTCCAGGGCTTTATGTCAGCAGCACCACCAGCAGCTCTTCAAGGAAAGAAGCTGCCCTGTGGGAAGCTTCCTCTCTATTCCACTGATGTGATGGGGAAGAAAGAGCAAAAGGCTGTGCAGGACTGGAGAACTGTGAGATGCAGGCCAGGCAGAGAGAAGAGGACTATACAGACCTTGCTGACAAATACAAAGCAGTTCAAATTATTATCAAAAATAAGGATGCAAAATGACCAGAGATACCAAATGGAGTAAAAGGGTCAGACACCAATGAGATCTGACTCCAGGAGATGAGTTATTTGAAGCATCCTAGCAGGAATAACACACGAGCTCAGTTTTAAAAACAACAGCTAAACAAGCATTCCAGCACTTCCAACTCCTACCCTGCTTTCCATGTGCCACGGAAAGGTGTGTGTGGTGTCTACAGCACAGGAAGGGAGAGACAAGTGTTCCACCAAACCGTGTGCTGGAGGAAGAAGGCAAGTGGCAAAACCAACACAAAAGGGAAATTCTGCTCCTTCAGTGTGCAAGGTTGGGCTCCTAAAGGGTTATATTATCCTGTGTTTCTTCTGACACTTTAAACAGTTCAAAGCTATTAATTTTTAAAGCAGAGCATCTGTTTAAGTTTTTCATAGCAGGAAAGCTTACACACCACACACTTACACCCATACACATGCACACATTTACATGCACAGACTGTATATCAACACCTCCCTGAATTGACATGAACACACCCACAATTTCCATGCACACAAACAGACAAAAAGACACACACCTGAAACAAGAAAACTCACAGACCAGCTCATCACACTGATACACAAATCCAAACTCCTAAGCTGTCAATACAGACACATAGATTCATTTGCACAAGAACAACCCACTCCCTCTTCCTTTACATTAATTGGTTAACTTTTTTTTTTTGGCCAGAAAGTCTTGATCTGGCAAGAGTTGATAAATAAATAATAATAAAAATAATAAATAAAGAAGTCAGCATGCTTAGAGAGTGTTTACAGACTCATTACTCTGTAACGATGATGTGAAAGAAGAAAAAAAAAACCCACCCCAATTACAAGGGGGGAGGAAACCCACACAGAAATAAATATTTAAGCAAGTGCTGCCAGAAGCACCATCTGCTGAGGCACTAATAATAATAATAATAATTTTTTCTGTGGTCTTTTTTTTAATTATAAATATACAGGGAGGAGGAGGAGGGGGAAAAACAACCCAACCCAAACTAGCTAAGTAAGAGGTTTTGTTTTGTTGTGTGAGAGAATGGATTATCCCTGGGCAGCTTTTGGCAGTGGCTTTGGCAAACTCATTAAGCTAATTATGCAGTACAGACATATGAGTGTTGTGTCTCTTCTCCCCCCACCCCTTGATTTTAAGGCTTTAAACTGTTTTTTAAATGTGTGTAAATTGAAGGGAAATGGCTGTGCTGCCAACGGGTGGCTTGCGGAGCCTTTTAAGCAGGATGTGGTGTCCCTGAGGTAGCTCACAATCCTCCCTCAGTTACCTGCCTGACCCAGGGGAAGGGGCTTGCAGAGCTCCACAAGCAGTGGATGTGGATGAAGTGTTTACAGTTCTCTGCTTGAGAGGGGAATGAGGGACAGAAAGGTGCCACCTTCTCTCCCACTGCAATCCCTGCAATCTCAGAAATAAAAGTATGCTGTTCCTTCTGCCCCATGCAAAAAGTGGTTTAAACCCCTGTTTTCCTTCCTATATTCTATATGCTCTACTACTGTATTCTCCCCTGAGGCAATGAATTCCCACATGCACTTGAGGCATTGCTGCTTGAGGAGTTGCCTGTGGTGGTGCAACTGTCCTCTCTTCCCATGGGGTATTCTGCTCCCTTCTCCTACCTCTGGTATTTGGGCAAAAGGGAGGAAATTAAGTCATTTCTCGTTCTACTCTCAAGCTAGGAGAGTGCTGTTCCCACTCTTTTTCCCTGCCAAAATGTTCCCTTCACCTTCCTAGCAGCTGACTTTCTCTCACAAGGAGACTCTCTGTGGGCTCTGGTAAGGTGGGAAAGCACAGTACTTTAGTTAGAAGTGCCCAAGTGCTGGTGGGAGCAAACCCTCAATTTTTTTCCCTGGAGAGAAGTGTTTGCTTGTTTCCCTGCCTCGTGTCTGTCTGGATACAAGGGGCTTTTGCTGGGAGCTTTCTCACATTACCAATGGAGGATTCAACTGGCTGGGGGCAAAGCCCGATGGGCCATTTGTATACCATGAGCTCTAAACTAGGCAGGTGTTATGCAATCATCTCCTCTGTCCCTCTGGCTCTTGTGCCATTACTCACTCTGTCCCCCCACAACAGCCTTGGGCTTCCTCTCAGTATCACTGTCCTGACCTAAGCATGCCCACATCTGTGATAAGGTGCCCTACTCTGCACCTGACTCAGTGAGGGTTTCTCACACAAAGGAGCTGCAAAAATTTTCTAGGATAAACATCCCATGTTGATGCCAAGAACTGCCTAAACTCAAGTCACTTGTGAATCTCTCCAGCCTAGATTCTCAGAGCTGAGATGTTCTCTGCTTGCCTTCTGCAGACACCGGACATGGTAGGGAAAAAAGGCAGTGGACAGAAAGAACAACAGCCAAGAGGCAGAACTCCCATTTAAATCCTGGGCTGCTTCAGTGAAGCATTTTTCCACTATTTGTCACAAAGTATAACAGCTCCAGGGAGGTCAGCACACTCCTGGCGTGACTGTGTACCTCTCACAGCTACTGCTCTCCCAAGCAGGGGGACAGAGCAAGCACAGATGCCATGGGAAATGGAAGTGCCAATGCCTGGTTTAAACACTTGATCCAGACAAGACCTCGTCTCTCCCACCACCACTCCACGTTCTCACTCCCAGCCCTCTCCCCAGCAAAGTCAAAAGTTTTGCCTACCTGGCAATATACTTCTGGTAAATATTTACGTCTTCGCTGACGGCTGGTTTGTCAGTGGGTAATCCATTCCTAATGAGAGATACACAGGGCAGAGCTGGTTAGCAGGAACAGGGCACAGCTTAAACTCCTTGTTTCTCTCACACACTGCTGACAGATCAGGAGAGAGGACCCAGGGAAGGGCACCAGCAAAGACACCCGTGAATTCCCTCCCCTTTGCTCTTCAAATCCTGTACCTTCTTTTTCTAGGGAAATACACATGCTGCCTACCACCCTCCCTGTATGTTCCCTCTTTGCAGGACTCAGAGCAGTTTGTTGGAGAAACTGAGAAGATCACCCACAAAAACCTGTTTCTACAGAAAAAACTAAAAACCCCTATACAAAAAAATGATGGCCACATGCAGACAAACATCTCTCTGAGGCACCTGGCAGCGCTGCCCTTGTGCGCATGGAAGCTTTGCCCCTGACTCAGCTGCAGGAGAAGAGCCTCTGTGCCAGCCATGTTTGAGCTATTGTCCATTTCTCTGTGGCCAACAGCTCTGGTGCTCTATGACCAGCACTGGAACAGTGGCTCCAGCCCTTGTTTCACAGATACCCCAAAACTCTAACAGACAGATTATGTATTTTAATCAATGTGAAAACCACCCCAACTGTCACATAAGCCTGAATTATTTTACATCATTAGGAAGCAGACAAAAATAACATCCTTAGTGAGTTCAGGAAGAGGGAAAATGAGGTGCAGGGCCAGACTGCAGCCTACCCAAGAGATAGGGCCACCCCAGTGCACCTCCAGACAGGCTGCACACCATCTTCTTTGTGTGCTTTGCCCAACCTCCACTCCTCCTCCTTGCAGCTCTGCACCCCGGTTTAAACAAGGACACTTTCACACAGAGTTCACTCAAAGGTAGACGAGTTCAGGGCAGGTTAAAGGCATTGGATGTAAGAGAGTTTAAACCCATGACAAGGGTGCATGTGCAGATGTGTGAGTAAAGGGTAATTCCTGCCAGGTTATTGAATCAGTGGGGACTGGGAATGGGAAGCCATGGTCCAGACACCACAGTCAGCACTTCCTTCACCAGCACAATTAACGGGCTGCTGTCTTTTATCATGGAAGTCTGTATCTAGTGAGCAGCCTGAAGGAGAAGGGACCAGAGCCCATTCTGTACTGCAGTGTGTGATTAGGACATGGCAAGTGCCAGGTTGAAGGCCCTGGTCACCCCCACCCCAGCTAATCATGATGCCCTGGTTGAGGAAGCCCTGTGGCCAGAGGAAGGATCACCATGGTGCAGGCAAACCCTGTGGCAAGAGGCAGGAAACAAACTGGGATTCCAGCGCAACACCACAGCAGGTAAGAGGCTTGCTTATCTTGCTTGCTCGTTCAGGCACAGCTCTAGGATGGTGACTGAACCCCAGACAGCTGAGCATTCTCAAGGCACTTCAGGCACAGAGTCTCGGACCAAGTCACCCATCACAACAAGGCACTGAGTCTACAGGAATATTTACAACACTGTGTTTTTAAGTAATAGGAGTCCCTGCCTGTCATCTGGAGCACATACAGGTTCATCCTGAGCAGGACTCTGAGTAGACCCTGAGCATCCTGAGCAGATGCAGACGTTAATAATCCTCTGTCCTTTCCCATACACCTTTACCTTGGAGGTCCCAATCTGTCTGCAGGCACTTGACAAACAACCATTTCACATGGAAGACAGGTATCATTACATGGCTCTGCCTTCCACATGGAGAAACAGAGAAAGTGGGTGGTGCAGACTTTGCTGGGACTGCAAAGAGCATTCAAGCAAGCCCAAGGTCTCCTTCATCCACATGCCAAACACTAAACAGCCTTTTTCCTCATCAGAGGCCCAAGCAGTAGGGTGTGTGTGATGGCACAGAGGGCAGGACAGAAGGCCCTGAACTTACTACAAATGACCCCATGGGACTCATAGCTCACAACAGCCCCAGGTTCACAGTGAGGAACAAGAAAATCCAAACCATGACAAGAAAGCAGAGAAGTCTTTCCCTTCCTCCCTGCTGCAGCCTGACATACATATGTATCTCTTCTACAGCTCCCACCTCTGGAAGTCACATTAAAAAGTAATCCAAGATTTGGCAAGGCCTTCAGATACCTCTGTTCAGTCAATGGCATCACTGCAGAGGAGGTTATTAGTGGTAATTGGGCTAATGAGTTTGCCCAGTCTGAGGGGTAATTGAATCACCTCTATTTGTGTAAGCAAATTGAGAAGACACAGGCCTGGCCCCACAGAAGGAGGTATATGCCTAACTCCTATGGAAATTGATGGGAATTGGACACTTCTGAGTTCTGGGACAAACAAAAAGCCCCATCTTGCTAACAGTAAAGCAGAGTCATGCCTTTGAGTTAAATGGAAACAAGAATCGGATTCTACAGACACATCTAGATGCCTGGGAAACCAAAGGGAGAAGAAAATAAAGTAGTTCCAGCCTCAACCTTAGGAGTGCTGACAGCACCATGTTCCCTCCCCTTTCATTTTAACATATGAACTCAGGAGCTATTGGACTACAGATTCACGGCTATGACTGCTGATGGCAGGTCACAGCCTCAATGCAAATCAGATAAATAGAAATGTGAGGTGTAAAAGAGGAGCAGATACTTCTACAGAGAATAAAGAGAACCATCCCATGAACAGTGTAGTATTTAACAGTGCAAGAACTTGGAATTGCCCACTGAACCACACACAGACTTCTGGTACAATCCCCCACTAATACTTAGATAAGAAAATTGGGAGTACACTTACTTTACTGTAGAGACTGTTCCAGTTGTGATGGAGTCTGTCTTGGAGAAAGTTGATTTCAGGTACTCAGGAGTGTTGAATGGCAATGAGATGGACTGCTCTGGCCCAGCCACGGGGGTGCTGCTGGGGATACTGGTGAGGGAAGCAGGGGCCAGGCTGGGGACTGGAGCTTTTACTGGAGTAAGCTTCTGAATGTTCCTCACATCATACTTGGATGGCCGGCCTACCTTGCCTGTCTTGAAGGCGATGGCTCCTCCCATATCTGGGCTTCCTTCCCCAGGCTTGAAAAGGTGCAAGTACTTGACGTTTTCTAGGTCATACTTGGAGGCCTTCTTGTAAGTGTTGCCATTTTGTGGCCTGATGCTCTCACCCGTCTTCAGCTTTTGAATGAAGAAGTCATATTTGGAGGCCCGTGACATCAGGCCCTGCATCTGGGAACTGCTGGGAGAGGGCAGTGGCAGGATAGTGGCTTTGGTCTCCGTCAGCATGGAGGCGTCTGGACCTGGCATCCGAATGGGCTGTGCCAGCACCGAGGAAGGTTCTTTGCCCAGCTTGGAGCCCAACTCCTCAGATTTGGCCAAGTGCACGGGCCACGAGAGCTGCTCTCCAGCTTTCAGTTTGCGGATGTACTCCTCGTACTTGGAGAAGCGGGCTCGTTTGCTCATGGCATCCTCACTGGGCAGAGAGGCAGCAGCCGCAGTGGCCTCTGAGGTAGCAGCGTTCAGCTTGTCGAAGCTGATCTTGCGGGCCAGCTCATCCCGCATGTTCTGGTCGTCGTAGCCAAACATGCCCAGGAACTCGTTCATGGTGGTGGCAGCATAATCCCGCAGTGATGAAGCTTCCCCTGCAGAGAAACCACAGGAGAGTCACCCTAGGCACTGATTTTTCTTCTGCTCCCATACCAGCACTAGTAGCAGGGAGGGGGGGAGGAAGGGGAGAGGGGAACATGATCTACTGACGTTTGGCTCACTTGTTAGGTTTTATGACTCTTAAATTAATTTGTTTAAAAAAAAAAGTAATTAATACTGGGGTAAAATAAAAAGAGTTCATCAATGCCAGGAAAATCAATTTCCTAAATGTTCTAGCCGATGGCTTTTCAGTACATTAAACAAAGTTTCATAAATGTCTCTGCACTCTTGCCTTGGCCTAATATGAAGAAAAAGTAATTTTACTGGAAGTGAGACCAATGCCAATATGCCGAGGTTTGTACAGATCTGTCCTTGTGCATGTTTGTGTACGGAAGGAGGTGCACAGAGGATAGATGGCAGCATGTGTAAGGGGGAAAACCCATGTGAAAATGCTGTGTGAGCTGGTGAAGAGCAAGCAGGGCAGAGAGCAGGCAGGATGGCATGGTGTGAAATGGATAAGGGAGATGGGCAAGGCAATGTATGGGGTGGAGCAGGAGGAGGGCAGAATACAACAGTGCAGAGAGAAGGAAAGCAACAGAGGAGGAGATGAAGCAAGGCAGGGGAAGAGCAGCAAAGGCTGTGTGCATGAAAAACTTGGCAATGAGGAGTGTGGGAAGGAGTGGAGAAGAGAAGGCAAGACAAAGACAGGACAGCTCCCCATCACTGTTGCAGTCCTTCCCTTCCCTGTCAATTTTGTAAGGGTTCACTCAGCTTGCTCTCTTCCTTCTCAATCCCTATGACTGAACAGCTACTACCTGCCATGTGGAAAAGGGCCATAGCCCAATGAATGCTGTGGAAACCTGCAGGCAGCCTCTTGAGCAGCCAGGAACAGCTTCCAGTAACACCAGGAAAGGGTGCCTGCAGGTTTCCACAGCATTCATTGGGCTATGGCCCTTTTCCACATGGCAGGTAGTAGCTGTTCATGAACATGAACACATGAAAAAAAGGTAAGGAACAGCCTTTTCTCCATCAGGATTTAGACTGAGGAGAGAAAGCTGCTGTCCTGATGTGGGCTCCAGGGAGGGGGAGAAAACCAGTGCTCTGGAGCATGGGCCGGGGAAGGGGCAGGAAGGGGTTAGTCTAATGGAGCCTGATTAAAGGGAGGAAGAATGAGCAAAAGCTGTCCTTCCTTGGGTCTCTCCCTCCCTTCTTCCCTCCCCTACTTCCTCAGGCAGTTTCACAGGCCACCAGGATGGGAAGAACACACATCTGGAGGTCACCCAATATCAGTGTAAAGGAGGAATGTGCCAGTCTGGCCTCATTTAGGCTTCAGTCTGACACAGCGCTCCTTCTCCTCTCCCTCTTGCTTTCTCCTGCAGAGTAAAGATTTACTGTGTGCAGGAGTCCTTCAAACCTCCCTCATCATCTTTACTAAAAACTTACTCTGGCTCTAATGGGCAAGCACACTCCTTCCCAGGCAGCCAGCACAGGGAGGTACACTGGCAGCAGAAGGGAAGTTCTGGGCAGGGGGTCCCACTCAAAACAAAGCAACACTGTCTTGAAACATAGTGGAAAAGAAAGGCACCAAGACGCTGCCACAGAACAGGTCAGCAGATCCAAAAGATCCCTAAGATGGGGATCTGACAGCCAGGCACGTGCACAAGAGCACTTCCGCGCACACAAGAGCCTGACAATGAGCACAGATGAAGTTCAATAGCTATTAGTTCCCACAAATCAGTTTTCACAGGACTCTATGGAGGAAAAGACCGCCTGTGACGGGCACTAAATGGGCAGGACCATGAAGGTCACATTCCTGCTCCAGGATTGCCTACAATAGCTGTTTTACTGCAGCAGAAGTGCTGCTACACTGGTTCCCTGCATTCATGGTTCTGGGGAAGGTGATGCGAAGAACACGCCTGGAGCCTGCAAGGCGAAGGACAAAGCCACACCTGCTGAGATCTGGTTTAGCCCAAAATGAACTTCCAGTTCTGGGCACTTAAGCCCAGCATTCTGCATGGGATTTGGGATGCCTGACTCCAGAATAAACGCCCTGTTAGTCACAGAATGGGTGGCAATGCTCCTGCAGTGTCAGGCTCAGGGCATAGCACAACCTCATGGGTCAGTATTAATCTTACAGGATGTTAAATGCAGGACCATTCCCCACTGGGTCCAGTAACAAGACTAGCCTGAAGGACAACTTTATCTTTCACACACAGCATATTAAAAAATTTCATTCTGCTTTAAAGCAGTTCTTCTCTTCACTTCTTTTTTTTCTTTTCCCCACCTCCATTTCCTATGGCCCAACAAAAGAGAATGAACCCATGAAATCCCTAATGGGTCTAACAATTTCCTGTTTCTGGTAAATCTGCTTTCCCTGTTCTGCTTTTCGTTTCTTTTTGGACCTGTAAACCAACTCCCAGCTTCCCTCATAAAGTCCTGATTTCCAAGCACTGCGCAGAAAAACTCTAGCCAGCCTGTGTTGAGCTGCAAGGGGAAAAAGAATACCACACTGAGGATCAGATATGAAATTAAACTATTAAATATGATTTTTTCTAGCTTTAGCCACTGCCCTGAAAGCCAATGTGTTCCATCTTTGGTACCATCTGGCTATGCCTCAACTGGTATAAACATTTAGATGCAAAACCCAAGCCTATAGGGAAGGGGGGGGGGTGTTTCAGAACTTCTTTTGAGCTTTGTGAAGTCCGAGTTCAGGTTTCACTGTCATGGATTTAATCCCCAAACCCACCCTAAATTCTGCTTTTCCTTTGCTCAGATTTGGTTCCAGATGATCACAACACCCTCCCTGATCAACAGCTTTGACAGTGCTGCTCAGTCTTTCCTCACCCCCATTTGAGATGAAGCTCTGGCCAGTTCCCAATGCTCACTGCCAGAAGTGCAGCTCTACTCATCCAACATGAGCCCAACGAGCCCAACTCATCCCCTGAAGTTAAGACAACCTGCATTTAATTGCTCAGGCACCTAACATGAAGGACAGAGGCTCCTCCAGTGGAGGCACTGACAGAAGGGAGCTGGCTCACCAGAAGGATAAGACGAGACTCAGTCACCCCACTTCACATACACTTTCAGACAATGGTGAAGAGGCAATTAATATTACTTAATTGACAGAAAACCCTCCTCATATCCACAAATAGACAAAAATGAAGCAGGACAACAGTTGGGAAACACATCCCTGTGAGGAATCCTGGAAGCCACAGGAAGCATTATCCCTGTGTTTTCCTCCCCCTTTCCTGCACCACATTTTCCTCTCCTTTCCTGTGTGATAATAAAGGGCTCCCTCTCCCCTTGCTGCTGCTCTCCATTTGTGGGCATTGCCAAAGAGCAGAGATCTGTGTGTCTCAGAGCAGCTATCATATCACAAAGGATCCGAAGCTAGCAAAAAAGGCGCTAAAAATAGCCTGCAGCAGCACACTATATATGGAAGGAAAAGCAAAACAGCCCAAATGGAGTGCAAGGTCTGGATACTGGGGGATGGGACATCCCAGCCAGGGCTCTGTCCTTTATTCTGCTTGGGAGGGAAAATATGTAGACTTGGGGGATACAGGATGATGAGCAAGAAATTGTCACTTGGCATTTACGCTCTCCTAAGTGGAGTCTCCCCAGGAAATTAGGAAGAGAAAACTCTCCTGGTTGAAAACAGGGCCAATGAATATTCCAAGAGACTTACCCAAGAAGCTAAGAAAAGAAAGGCAGATCTGAAAGCTTGTATAGGGGGAAGCTCCTACTGACTACTTTAGCCCACTATGTAACAGACAAAGTAAAAAACATGTGTAGGAAAATCTCTCTGGGTATGTGTGCGTCAGTGAGTGATTGTGGAAAGGGATCTGTGTCAGACACTGCACTGAGAAATCTCACTGCTATATATAAATGTGCACAGAGAAGCATGGGCCGGTCAGTAGGCAAGAGAGGGTGCCTGAATGAATGAAGAAACATATCTGCACATCCAAATCAGCTTCTGACACCCATGTCCAGACAGACACCAGCTTTGTGACTCCTGAATGTGCTTCCCAGGTGGACCAGGGAGGAGGCACACAGGGCAAGACTGAGCACCGACTCTTCGGTTCTGTTTTTCCAAGGGGAGGCTCGAAAAGAGACTCCATCGTGTTTCAAAGCATGAGGCTTGAACAGCACTGACTGAGTCTCTGTGAACTTCTGCCTGATGCACAACAAGCCTTACTGTCAGCCTGGAAGGACACAAAGGTGGCCAGGATTTGGCAGCAGACCACGAGAGGTACTGGTGGAAGACATGGGCACTAGCTGAATCCCCAGAAAGTGAACAATGTGTTTACACACCAGGACTCTGGGAAGCAGGAACCCTTCTCGTCCCCATATAATTAGGAACACTTTTCCCACTGACCAAGAAAGCCTGTTAGATGTAGGATTTGGTTTTCTGTGTGGCTCCTGCTTTCACACAAGTTTCCAGCTGATGCAAGTATGGGCTCAGTTTTAAACACTGCTCAGCACTGCCAGCTCTGTACCCTCTGTTCTCATAGGGAGCAACCGGTGCTCAGAATCTTCAAATCAAGGTTTCTGTGATGACTTCCCCAAAGCCACTTTGACTGAGAGGGCAGAGCTGTATTCCTTTCCTTTCATCTGACTCCTGCTACCCTCGAACTCCTACGAAAAATCCCTCCTTTTTGACAGAGGGAATTCCATATCCTACTGGAATAAATTTAGCTCACACCCAGTAACAACAGGTCTTTGTGATGAACAGCTGAAAATTCATTTCCTGAACACTGACAGAAAAAGTAAAGGAAAATAACTTTGTCCTTTCCAAAGCAAGGGATGTTTCTTGTGCTTTCAGGGAGATGTTGCAAATGGCATTTATAACAAGGTTCTTGAAGCAGACGCTCAAGATGTGGCAGCATATCTATTTGCAAGTCAAATCCTACGTGGTTCTATATGTAAACTGGACCCCTCATGTACCATTACCTGCCTTAGACATAAATGAAGCTTCAGCCCTCCCCACAGTTACCCGTTTTTGCATAATCCTTTGACAATACAGCCCCGCGAAGGTATTTTACTGAAATCTCCTACCCCAGTGAGAAACCTCAGCTCCTTTTAATTTTCCCCAGTTTGGTAACATTTTTTTTAACATTTAAGTTCCCCTCCTTTTAGTTTTCATAGCAAATAAAGGCTGGGGTGGGGTGGAGTGGTGTGAATTAAAACAAACTAAACCAGAGTCCAGGCACAATCACCTTGTGTCTGGGAACGACAAGGGCTTTCCTATCAAAGGAAACTGAAGGTCACACTTTCCCTCATTGATCTTGCAATGTTTGTTAATTACTCTGTCACTGATGTGGCGAAGGATAATTAAACAGCTCTGTTTATATCTTATATGCATAATTATGTGCGCTGCCACTGAACTCGTGAAGACTAGAGAATGTGCCTCTCCAGAAGGGGAACGGACAGACGGAGATGAGTTTCAGCTGCATTATTAACAGGAGGAGGAAAACACGCGCGCACACAAAAGGAGGAAAGTTTGATGGATTCACAAAGTGCTGAGATCAGGGGAGGGGTGCATGCAGGTGGAGCAGATTAGGGGAAGATCTTTCAATTACAGATCCAGCCCGGCTGAGTGACAAATGGGGAGGGAGCTGCTCTGTCCTAATGGAGAGAATTCAATTCACTCAAAGCTTTTATCAAGTCTGAGCACTCATACACCCCCTCGAATCAATCTGGGGAAACCTGGGTATCAGAAAGGGAGCAACAAAATCATCTGAGGCTTTCCCCAACATTTCTTGTTGAACTCAGCTTTTGAATGAACAACAAAAATCAAGCAGAAGCAATCTGAAAATAGGAAATACACTGCCAGAGAGAGAACACATGAGATGGTGGGGGAAACTGAGGTTTGAGAGTGGCATTTTCACCAGCTCAATCCCGAGCTCAGGGTGGTGAAGCCTGAGGACCGGGCCCCTCATGAGGGGAGGCGTCACCTCAGCACCTCAGGCCAGGCCCAGGGGCCACACAGCAGCAAGAAGGGACCGCAGCGTTTGTTAGGGGCTCCATAGGGGCTCCCTGGGGCCCATGCCAGCCTTGCCCTCGTCCTCCCGCAGGCTTCCCCCATCCAGTCCAGTCCCTGGAGGAACACCTCGGAAGCCATTCCTTCCAGAACCTTCATCTGAGGGCTGCTCCCATCCCGTCCGGGCTGCGCTCGGCTCGGCTAAGGGCCTGCAGGTCGGGGCTTGGCATCGGGAGGGACAGCCCTGCCAGAGCTCCTGGCCCTCTCCCAGCTCGTCCTGGGGCTTCCTCGGTCAGTAACTGCTAATCAAGGTGCCATGTGTGGCCATGAGTGTGGTTAGATAATCCAGACACCCTACAGAATCCACCTAGGATTTGTCACAAGAGCTCTCTCTGCTTCCCTTCCCTTTCATGGGAATACAAGACCAGGAAACCAGCACCCACCACAGCTGTGGCCATCTGAGCGCTGTGAAGGAGTCTGGAGGGAGAGATTTGCACTACCCAGGGATTTGTGGTCTGGAAAGAGCTATCCAGCCATGTCCACCCTCACATCACCCTTCTTGGGACAGGGAGGCTAAGCCAGAGGCAAGCTCTGTGTGGTCCCAAGAGCAAAATGACAGGCCTCTGCAAGGGGATCAGGGCTCTCACCCTTCCCCTTGGCTGCCAGGTGCTGCAGGACCTGTCATGGACACAGAAAATGTAACTCTGAAGCTGCCCTGCGTCAGGAAGTGGAGGAGACAGGGGACTTACCTGAGGTGGTTCCTGCCCCCAGCTTGGAGCCAGGTTCGCCACTGGAGGACCGGTAAGCATCATCCTTTGCTGGCCCATCTGAATCCCTGTCATCCAAGAAGTTTCCATCCTGTGAGCCCCTCAGAGCGTCTGCCTCGTCCCCATTATCTTCCTCATCGCTGCAGCCCTTGGGCTGCACCATGTACACCCCTTCAGGGGGCACCTCAGTGCTCTCAGGGTCCTTACATTCCTTGCCCTCTGCTCGCCCCAGCAAGGGCTCCTCATTGTACTCCCCATTCACCCACTTCTCGATCACCTCCCTCCTTTTGTCCTCCTCGATCTTCTGCACGCAGCTGAGTCCATCTGAAAACTCTGTCCCCAGCTCTTTGGTCCCAGGCTGGGGCAGGTCCTTGTTGCTGCTCTCCTGCTGTGGCTCCTTGTCCACACGTGCCTGCTCAGCTCCCCCGTGGTCGAAGACGACTTGGCGGCTCAGCTTGGCACAGATGGCATTTAGCTTCAGGCCGCCTTTGCGCTTGGCAGCCATCGCGGGTTTTCCTGAGGCTGCGTCAGTGCATATAGTTCTTTCAGCTGCAAAGAGAGAGGAGAAAGAAGCAAGGAAGGGCATTAGTGGGATCAGAAAACTTTAACCCAAACAGCAAAAGGATTGTGCCAACCCAATGGGCTTTCAGGCATGGCCAGTCTCATCCTTGGAAAGGTGGAGCTACTATGTGCTTCCTAAGCTCTGAGTGGTAGCCCAGCCAGAAGAGCTCGGTGAGAAGCATTCTCTGAACCTGCTGGGACCAAAATATGCCACTGGCCACAAGAAAGAGGCACTTAATTGTGCTGCAACAGAACTGGGCTTGAAAGGCCCCAAACATCTCAGGCAGGTGAGCGCAGTACCAACCTTTGCTCCTGGCTGAGGCAGGATATGAGTTTGTTAAAACCCCGATTGCCCTCTCCTTCAGACTGCAGCACCACCTGCTTTAGGTCCCCAGCTGTATCCCAGATGTAGTGGGTGCCAAAACCACACCAGCCAGCAATTGCATCCAAGCATCTCTAGCAGGGACAACAGCTTTCCAAGCCTAACCCTACGGACACTGAGGGTTAGGACACAATCTCAGAATTAGTGCATAGTCTCAGAGAAGAGAACCAGTATGCACCTAAAAGAACCAGTATGGACGACATGAGGCCTGGCAAGTGTGTGTGCTGGAGCACCAGAACTAGACTGGGATGTCACAGTAGTATGGAGAAAATCGCTGTGGGCTTGTGCTGGCTGATCAGGCCCCTTTGTCTGCTTGCTCTCGCACAGAGGAAATTCTGCTCTCATACTTTCCAGCACAATCAGCTAATTAGTGTGAGTTTGTTATTTTAATGTAGTTTATTCATATGTGACAGCTAGTAAAGGAGGGGTGAGAGAAGGTGGGGGGAGAGAGGAAGAAGGTAAGGTCTTAACTTCAAGGTCATGGAGAATCTTGAACTAAATGGTCTCTATCAGAGTCACTTGCATAATTATTGCACCAACAATTAACAAGGTTCAATCCCAAATAAAAGCAAAATAATTATTCCAAAGCAGCTGCATTGTCTCATTTCTCTCTTTATTTCTGATACCTCTGAGAGATACCCAGACCAAGCGGGGTTAAAGGATGGAAGGCTGCAATGGGCACACAGCCTGGCTCTTCCCCCAGAGCAGAGCCAAGGCAGACCCTGCCCTGCATTCCAGGGCTCAGAAAGAGCACTCAATAAAACACTTGCTGGTCACACATGCCACAAGAATTACTGTGGGGACATTGCTAGAGGTGGAGGTCCCTCCAAAATGGGCTCTTGGATTTTACGTTGTGCTGAAAGAGGGGCCGGTCACAGGTAGAGCAAACAGAACATGTCTCCAGACCTCAGATGATGAGAACAGGCTCCTCCACTGCAGAGGAGTCCCTCATGGCAGCTTAGCCCACACCTCCCTGTCACCAGCACAGAGGTGCTTCTCCACAGAAGCACAGTGAGATTAATCAAACCCCCTACAATGCACCCAGAAGCCACTGTGACAGCCCCTAATCCCATAACATGACAGCCCAATACAAACAGACTGAAACTTTAGACCTGCTGTCCAAGAGCCAGAGAGTGGCTGCTTAGCATGAACTCCTGACAACTTCAGACACGCTTCCCTGTCAAGGACTGCAAGAAAAATAACCCCCCGACAAATATATCAGCCCCCCACACAAAGGGAGGCAAAATGTACTCCTCCACTTTCCAAACGCACCCCCCGGCACTAACACCTACGTGCAATCATGCTTTCATGAAGGGAAAGCACACGATGCTCCCAAACACGTACCTCCCCATCTAGAAATTACAGCTGTTCAAAGAGCTGTGTATATGTGCTAGTGCACTCCATAAACATAGTCCTACATGTACAGGTTAAGAAGTCCCATCTCCCCAAAATACATGTACCTTCCCCCATGCATTCCCCTTTCACACATTCCCAACACAAGCCCGCAGCCCTCGCACATACAGATGGGCCCAGGCAGATGCCCATAAACCTGCAAGTCTCTATTTGCTGGCACCTTCCCTGCCAATTGCATTCCTTCTATTCAGGGCACAAAGTGAAGGCTGATCCTATGCATCACTGGTACCACAGAGGGAATCTCAGGAGGCTGCTGCGAGCTCCAAGTGGAGCCTGGCCAGGACACCTACTGCTCATGCCTGTTGGCTCAGGCCAAGGGCCAGGAGAGCCCAGCTGGCTGCAGGTGGCTGGGACGGAGCCTCCACGCAGTGCCTGCCTGGGGCCAGGGCACTGGGTCAGCACAGAATCACCAGCCTCTCTCCCAAACACTGCCTGGTGATTCCCTGTCCATGTTCTCACGATAGCCAGCCCTACTTAACTGGTGAGATCAGCACCACTCACAGCTGGAGATAACTGGGAGGCAGACATGCGGCAGCCCAAATCCTCACTACCCTACCCCTTTCTGCCAGGAAGGCAGGTCCCATTATTCTGGTCGGGAGGTGAGCAGCCAAGTGTGTGCACCAGCTGGCAAATGAACATATAAATATTTATTCAAAGGAAAAGAGGAACAGACGTTCCTGAGGCTGCACTTGCTGCGTATGCAGCAATTCCAGGGAGCCTGCGACTTGTCTTCCATTCCTATTCTGCCTCCTTCCATCTCACACACCCTGGCTTTGCCCCTCTACCTCCCCAGCTTCAGCCCCCCAGCTCCTACCCTGCCCCTTGGCATCTCTCCCTTCTCCTTGTGTTTGAGATTTTCTCTCTAACATTTTGAGAATCTTTTCCTAAAGTTAAGCTAAATATAAAGCAAGTTGTGAAAACATACCATTTCCCTGATCTATAAAACTAACCCTCCCAGAGACCTTCCTGGAATGGGATTTGCTCTGAAATACCAGGGCTCTTGTACATCTACATCTCACCTATTCCAATACAGGTGGAAATAAGAATTTCCAGCTTCTCCTGCCAACCTTGCAACCACCTCTTTCCAAGTCTGAACACATTATTTTATCTTTCCGCTCCCTTTCTTCCTTGTCTGTTGAATGGGAGGGACATTACCTCTATCAACAATTCTGCTTCCCTCTTTTAGGCTGTCGAGTCCATGAGCAGAAGGGAAACCCTTCTTACAGAGAAATGCTGAACATGACCCTCAGGTTGGAGAATACCAGAGCACCTGTGTTTCATTCTCTCAGGCACAGGAAGAGAAGCTGAGCTGCTGGATGAGGGATCTTTGTATCTGCCCAAGGTCAAGACTGCCAGACCCCCAAAGCCAGGCAGAGGCACCCTCCCCCCAGGCCGAGCTCCCCACCCCAAATCACTGTTTAAAGATTCCAGGCTAAGTAAGTAAACATCCCCCTTCATTTTCTTCGTCTAAATAGAAATGTTTTGATTTCACATCAATCTAAGGAAGCCATTTATAACCTGAGCCTGTCACATGGACTTTTCATCTCTGCCCGAGACAAACTCTCCCACAAGCTCTATTTACACTGAGCACTTCCTCTGAAAACAATGCCACCGGGAGTTTACTCCTCTTTCCCCTCTCTCCACAGCCTTCAAAAAACCACGGGCTGTTCCCCCTCTGTACCCATCGCCGTGGCATCTTGATGGCAATCCTCCCTTTGAAGGAAAAGTACAGCTTGCTGCACCCAGGGCTGGCAGAGCGGTGGCCAAAGCTCACCTCGCCGTGTCGCTGCCTCTCCAGCCCAGGCTGCTGCCCCTGCTTCGCCCCCTGCCCGGGTCCCCACATGCCGACCCCGGCTCTCTCCCTGCAAGCAGCCCCTGCAGCAGCACCATCTCACCCGTAACTCCACAGTGGGTGCTGCAAAGTTGGGCACGGCTTAGCCCTGCCTCCCCCGAGGGAAAAGATGGGCTATGATACACACGGGGTGCAGGAACAAGCAGATCTGCAGCCCGCACAGACACGGGCCATCCCAGCCAAGGGCCAAACTGCTACAAAGATAAGTCCGGCTTTGCAGGGAGAAGAGGAGAGAGCCCAAGCCTGGCTTTAGCTTGGGATCAATGAAAACACACCCTGGCAGAGGGGAGGAAGGGTCCCAGCTGGAAAAAAAGGCGTATGGGAGCTGGATGAAGCAGCTGGCATGGGTGGAGGGTAACAGCAGGAGCTTCCTGCTGCTGGAAGAGCCAGGGTGCAGGGCAGACCCTGCCCCTGGGGCAGCACGGCCGTTCCACTGGGACAGGACTGCTACCTGGGGAGGGACAGCCTTGTCACTTCACAAGGCCGGGTACGTCGAACAGATGGAGCTCTCATATTCCTATTGAAGAGTTTTAAGCCCAGCTGAGCAGCTCCGTTCAGGAGGGAGGTCCCAGTGCCAGCTTTTCAGGAGCTGCAAGCTCTCATTCGATTAATTATTAACGGCATTATATGGGGCGGGGAGGGGGAAGAAAGGAGGGCTGACATGCTGCACAGTCCTTTTCTTTTTTAACCACTGTGGTGCAAACTTGACTGGAGAGACTCCAGTCTGCCCAGGAGTCCCAAACAGGGAGGGCAGCACTGCTCGCTGGGGTGGGAGGTGAGGATCCTGCACACCGGAGCCTCTTCACACTTGAGCTGCAGCCCCTAAAATGGAGCCAAACCTTCACAGCAGAAGGCCACTGGAGCATTGGAAACATGCTTCTCAGGAGCAATGCCCTGGCACTGCCCAGCCACATGCTGGGAGGAGGCAGGGAAGGCAGCCAAATGCTCAGCCCCTACCAGAAAACATTTGCCCTCCAGCACGAAGGGAGGGAAAATGTGTATTATCCCAAGCAGGGCCTGGGCAAAGGCAGAACATCCCAGGCATGGCCCACAATGTCTGAGAGTGGATTTAGTGCGTATTCTCCCCTCTTCAGTTTATCAATAAAACATTTTATTGCTTTTAGCCCAGGAAATGACCTTGGATTAGTGGATGCTGTCTGTTCTGGCTGACCTTGGGGAGTTCACAAAGGCTCTTTAACAACCTCCTCTGCCCTGGAAGCATGGATCCCGCCTGTGCGTGTCTGCGAGGAGCTGGGGAAAGCCCGCAGTGCGAGATTCAGACGTGACAGGCTCCAGCTCAGCGCTGGGCAGGCAGGAGAAGGAGAATCAAAGACGTGGGAGGAGAAACGAAGTGAGCAGCCAGGGTGTCCTTAGCGAAGAGCTCCCAGCTTCACTCTCTGCTTTCCCACAGCCGTGAGGGCTCTCCCCACACACCCCATCCATAAAATAGGGAGGAAAGGCTGGGGACTCTGCTCTGGTCCCCACAGTCAGTGCCTGCAAGAGCACAGTCTGCCTGAAGTCCTCACTGCTTGACTTTCTCCTGCCTGCTACACTGGCATTTACCGATCCATAAGGGGCTGTTTTCTCCCTGTTTGCAGCTCCCAGAGCCTGGTTCAGCCCTGGCCCAAAGGGGCAGAGAGCAGTGCCAGTTCCTTCAGCAAGCCCATCTTATTCCCTTTGCTCAACCTTCTCAGCTGCAGAGTTCAGCTGCAATTTCCCGGTGACAGTGAGGGGCAGTGCACAGAAACTGGCACTGGGCAGTGAGCGACAGGACACCCTGAGGGCAGGGGGAAGCCATGGGCTCTGGAGATGCTGGTGCCCTGCACTGGGGCTGCCAGCCAGCTGGGTTTCTCACCTGACCATTTGGCTGCTCCCGTGCTGCTGACGGGGCTTCTCTGGGAGAAGAGCTCATGAACACAGGGAGCCCCTCCTTCACCCAAAGAGAAAATAGCCACAGCATCTCTGAGCAGTGTATATTTCCTGTGCAGAAGTGTAATTCTGAAGGGAGGGAATGGGACAGGAGAAACCGAGAGAAATTTTCCTCGTCAGGGGAGCAGACACCACAAGTGAAGAGTAATGAGTGCTGAGCTGCAAGTCAGGGCCAGGTCCCTGCATGCCACAGGGCACAAACAGCCCACCCCCTTAGGCCACCCCCTCACTGCCCTCCCCTGTCAACACAAAAGCCTCCCTTTTTAGCCATGTCCTCTCCCAGTGTCCCCTGGTACTGGACACAGAAGGTCCCCATCCTCTCCCGCAAACACCTCAACCCTTCCCGTGCTGCCCACAGAGAGAACCCCTCCTGGCATGGCAGCCAGGCAGGCAGGACCCCCTCCCCAGTGCCTGCTCCCAGCCCCCAGGTGCCCCTCTCCTGCAGCCGTGTCCTTCTGAAGAGTGAGCCCTAAAGTGTTAACGGCGATTGGTGAAATGGCACAGCAGATTGCTACAATAAATAATTTACTGATATTTATAAATATTCAAATCAGCAAGCTTCAGAAATTGAAAGGGGGGGACTCAGTTGACTGGGAGGAGGGATGTTTAGGGAGGGGAGGGGGGATCTGACATTAATTCCCAGGCTCTCCAAATTCACTTGAGAACTGTTTCTCATTTCAAACAAATATTAAATCGTTTGGTATCAAGCCTCCAAAAACAAAATATCAAAGAGAAAGTCACCACCCCCTTGGTGGCTGGTACCTTGTCTGCCACGACTCTGGGTGCTCTGGGTGTCCCTGTCCTCTCGAACAGCCACTTACTGGGGGAACAATGGCAGCCTGCACTGGCCAGGTGCCTGGGCACAAGCATAAGCACCTGTAATGCAGCCCACCACACCACCAACCACCACCCAAGACAGGAATTCCCATTGCTATTATCTACAAGACCTTGCCTTCATCTTCCAGGAGGTTTTCTAAATCCCACTGGGAAGAAAGGGCTGAATGTTGGTGCAATGAAGATGGAATCAGGCCTCCCAACTCCACTTCGGAACATAGCTTTGTGACAGAAACAGAACAGGAGGTCAGGCCTCCTGACTTGCACTCCTTGCCTCTAGAATGGAATTTGGTTTTGGTGATTCAAGCTGGGGATTAAGAGCCAGAAATGCTGGCTTCCAGCCTGGTTTCCAACCACAGTGTAACTGCCAGTCTCCCCAGCTTTCTGTGCCTTAGTTTCCCCATGCAGGGGAGGGGGAATGAGGATGAATACCCACCAGTGAGCCTTACCCAGTGCTTTGGGGTCTCTGTCTCAGCACTCTATGTCACTGTGCTGGATTGTTACAGAGTCTTTTCCACTTCTGAGCATCCTACTGACCCCTTAGACGGCCAAGGGAGATGATCCCATGTTTTCCTCTGGACCACCCCATTGGTAACACAAGGCTCCAGCATGGGGTGAACTTCCCCTAGATGAGTAATGGCTTTTCTAATGCACGGGCAGGCTGTCAGCTTCCCTACTCCCAGTGTTTTATGGGTTTAACTGAACGGCTCTGAACTCCCTAGTAAGAAATAAAGTTATCCCTCAGCGTCCCTTCTAAACATTTCACTCAGTGCAAACGGTGTTTAAGAAAAATGAGGACATATTTCTTCTTAAGGATGCAGTATCCCCCTTCAGAGGCCTAATTTATGCCATATATCACTGGCCAGGGAGAGAAAGGCAGTGCAGACCTCACACTAGGAATGAGCTGGCCCTAGCACAGCCGCTCCTGATGCAATGGTGCAATGGGCTGCAACTCAAAAAGTTCTCCAGAGTCCGCAGAGTCCCTGCTGGAGAGCCGAGCTGGCTGGCAGGCAGCAGAGCAGGATGGACACCTTCAAACGCTCAGCACTGTGCAGCCTCCTCGGCTGCCATGTCCTGCTGCAAGCACCTCCTCACCTGCTCTGCTGCAGCCCGGCCCAGCCCCGCTCAGGGCCCTTCTCCCCTCCATGGAGAGGTGACAGCCTCCCCGGCCCCTCTGCCTCACCCCACCTGCTCCTCTGGCACTCCTTTCTCACCCACCACTGACCTGCTCTGCTGCTGCTCCACCAGCTCTTCACAGGCATTTGGCACAGCTGGTGGGTAAAGTGGTTCAACTTCGAGCAAGGATAGGACTAATCCTTCTTCACAGCTCTTTAGTAACGCACGTCTGAACCTTTTCCTAGGCACATCTCAAAAATTACTCTAAATGTGCTTTGATCTTGTCTGCCCCCAGCTTCCTCACTGGGAGAGCCACTAAAAGGGTCTGCTTCTCACCCGAGTGCCAAGACAAAGCTCCTCATCTCTGCCCTTCCTTTTGCCTTGCTCTGCACTCATGTGCCCTGGAAGCTCCAAAGGACAAGAAAAGAATGCCTTTCTGCATACACATAACACAGGAATCTTCTACAATTAACAAAAGGAGCCGACTGTAAAGAAGAGGGAAAAAAGTGGGGAATGGAGTCAGGAATTCTGATTGTGCTCCCCTCTCTGCTGCTGTTCCTTCTCTTTGGGCAAAGGACGTCATGCAGGTTCCCCTTCTGCCCTGGCTCCTCTTCAAGGGTCACCGCTTGGGAAAGGATTTCTTGCCCAGCTTAGTGGACCCAGTGCCTTTGCAATTTTAGGTACTATTGCAAATCAAGTAACAGCAGAAGAAAAGCACTGGTAGAGGACAGATTGAAGCTCAAAAGTCCCTTGTGTCCTGCAGCAAACTTCCTGGTTAATTCGTCAATGCAGGATCTTTGATAAGACATTTCAGCAGTTTCCTTCCCATGAAAGCCTGCTCTCAGTGCTCCAACCCAATGCAGTGAGCAGGGTCTTGGGCTCCCCAGGCCGAGCAGTGGCTCCCTGGGAGCCTTCTGTCCTCACCATCTTTCTTTCAGATAACATAAAGCCAAGAGGATCATCTTTTCTGATCCAGTTTCTCTTCCTTGCCTTATTTATTTGTTATTAATTTTTTAGTCTGGTTAAAAGGTTTACTATCCACAGGAGCATAAGTAGCCTCACTCAGCCTAAGTAACTCTATAAATCAAGCAGAACTGCTAATATCTACATCACAATCCTGCCATCAATCTCCCCACAGGTTGTGAAGAAAACCAAGGGGAAAAAGACACGAAAGGGAGAGTGAAGAGCAATAGCTCATCACCCTCAGGTCCCTGCAGGCTGGCTGTGGCCCTTAGGAAGCTCCCTGTGAGGCCAGACATGTTGTTGGGGCAACTAAATGCAAACACAGTGCCCAACTTCACCTCTCCATAGCACAGAAACATGGCTGGAGTGCTGTGCTAGGAGGACACAGGGATGCAGAGAGGGAGGGAAGGGCTGGGAAAGCCTCTGGAGCAAAGCCTGCTACCTCATGTGGGAGCCAGCTCCCAAGCAATGAAGATGAGGCCAAGACATGAACCTCTTGGAAATACTGCACAGACCCCTCTCTAAAGGCTGAAGGAGTGAAGGCAAGGGGTGCAGGGAAACATGGAGGTGAGATCAAGAGGGAACGAGACTTGGATGCAAATACCTGACACTGGGGAAATAAAAAGGACCAGGGAAAGACAACAGATCTCTTAAAGGACAGATTCAGAAGGGAATTGTTTAAAGTTTCATCAGTTCCTCTTGGTGACCATCTTTAATCAGTGATTTTATAGAGAACCCAAACCCACCATGACCCAAGTCAGTGGAGAGCAGTTCCGTGGTGTCAGGCTGGGCTCATCCCTAACCGAGGGCAGGGGTTAAGTGAGCCAGCTCCTAAAATAGGGTCCCTCTGACCCTTTGGTAGTTGGTCGGCAGTTTAAGAGCAATTTGCAATCCCTTTCAGCACTATTAAGCTCAGACCCAACAAAGAATGCAGACTGCTAATTAACTGCAGTGGGAAGTCAGGAGCTAAATAGGAGTTGGGAGCATGAATGCTTGTTGCACCACTAAGAAATGCAGGGCCAGAGAAAGTTCATTATTGTGGTCTTTCAAGGTCCTGGAAAGTAAATCAGTGTGTCAGCCTGCAGGAGGTGAGTGAAACCTCAGCAAGAGCTGCATACAAGGAGCAAACCAGAGCATCTCAGCCTTCCAGCTCATGTTATGTCCTCTCCACAGCCCCTGGCTGCTGCCTGAGCTATATGTGAGCAGGTACCTGCTCTTGGGCTGGGTGTGGAAAGGGGGCATTCAGTGCCCTTAGAGGTTTCTGTGATCCCCAAGCGGGGCTGGAACGCTTGTGTGAATCCAGAGCAGGTACCTATTACACACAGCACAGGGAGCTCAAGGGGTCTTGAATCCCTGAAGATGTCTGCGACCTGCAAATACTGTGCAGTGTGCTTAGGAGAAATGCTTCCATCCTGTTGGAAGGAATGATCAGGCCAGAGGAGAATGAGCTCTGGTGTGAAAGCAGTGGGTCATGCCTGAGTTGTTAACTCAGCAGTCTTGTCAGAGCAGCACGGGAGAGCAACCCCATGGCTGGGCTATGTGGGCATTCCCCCATGCTTCCCAATGCTCACACCACTCTAATTCCATGTCTTGCTTTTTGCTGCTCTTCCTTCTGGTCATTAGGGCTCATCTTCTTATCTCCTATGTCCTCGTGAGCCCATCCATGTGCCTGTGCTATCACTGACTGCAAACACCCACCCGTGGCAACACACACGTGTATAGAAACGTGGTGGTGCAGGTACACTGTCACATGCAGAGGCACACGTGACCCTGCACACAGACACACACAACTGTGTGCACACACTAATGCATACCAGCCTGTGTAGCTGTGCCTGCACTGGTGTCACATCTGTACATACATCTATGTACATGCAGACACAGCACATGCACCCCACACACACCTGGCACACTCAGCCAGCACCCCCCAGAGCCCACCGGCACCCATGCAGAGCCCATGAGCAGCCACATGTGCAGCCACCACGGCAGCCGCCGGTGTGAGCAGAGCACCCGCACATGCCAGATGCAGTTCGTTCTGCACCTTGGAGTGAGAAGACAGTGGACTCCCAGCTGGACCCTGCAGCCAGACTTGCAGCAGGGACAGACACACTCCCCATCCCACCAAAGAGCCCCTCTGTACCCCCAGCCCATCTGCACCTCACACCTTAAGGCAAACAGAGCAGCGGGGAATGTCTCACTGGAGCTGATGTCCCAGCAGAGTGTGTGTGCCGGGCAGGGGATCTCTCCCTCTCCCTCTCTCTCTTCCACTCGCATCTTTTCATGAACTCTATTTCTCTTTCCTTTCTGAAAACAACTGAGCTGTAAATACTGTTTAACCTTCTTCCCCCTTTCCCCCTCCCCTCCGCACTATAAAAACACAAATATGCCATAACTCAGCTGGCTCAGCCGCCGCGCCTCCAACATGCCCTGCTCCAGGCCTCTCAGGAAGGTCATAACAAACGACTTTCCGATTCAGTGCTCCTGAAATAATTTTGTGTATTAAAACCTGAATCTGCACTTTCTGGACCGAAAGCCTCTCTTAATTATGGCAAGCGTCCTTGGGATGGACAGTGATCCTTCACTACAGCACTGCTAACCAACCGGAGAGGCAGTGGCTCTGGCTCCCCACCACCACCTCCTCCCGCTGCCCCCTCCCACCACCACCCAACCCACAGCCCCCCTTACTCCCTCACCCCCCGCCTTCCCTTTGCCCAATCTGTTTTCAAAGTGTGTCTGTCCTTTATTAAATTGTTTTCTTTTCCACATTATCAGTTGCCATGGAGACCTCATCTCTCGGATTATTTGAATTTCATTATATCTATTGATTTGGGAGCATTTCATCTTTTTTATTGTTTTTCTGTCAATTTTCAAAACGAATAACCATCTAATTTGCGTCAGTGCTGATTATGTTTGTCCCTCAATAGAGGTCGGCAGCTGCGTCGGGGAAACAAATCAATGGGAAACCATCATAAACCTCCCCAGTACAATCTCCAGGATATGTGGGTGACATTCCACGCCTGCGAGAAACACTCATCATATCCAAACTTCTTTCTTTCTTTTCTTTTTTCTTCTCCCCTTCTTTTTTTTTTCTTTTCCCCCTCGCAGCTAGCTCTGCTGGTCAGTGGCAGGTACCACTTAAAATCGTATTTATTTTACCCACAGACATGTATAATTTT